>DWHQ01000019.1:0-25816 GCA_018247955.1 Eurytides marcellus marcellus | reverse complement strand
GTATATTGTAATACACTAAATAATATATTGGTTAACGAGAGCGTTAACACGAGGGTTTGATCTGTTTTTCTTTGCCACGCATGACTTTGTAGATTAGAATTTTCAAGAAGAAAGCATGTTCAAGGCTGCATTTTCGGAATTCAATGCTAGCGATAATATAGGGTTGGTAGCTAGGTGTAGTTTCTAACGTTACTTTATAATACAATAGTGAACTTTAGGTTTTTGATTATGGTTATGGTTACTGAGGCTCGAGAGACGAGAGTTAAATTGGCCAATATGTCAATTTATAGTTCATATTTCTAATTGTTACTTAGGTCAACAAAGAATTTTTAATGAACTACACGCTTCGCCACTGACGCTATTTATTCCTCAATTTATATTCTATTAAATATCTTATATAAGACAATTCTTTTTCTCCTATCTCAGACTTAAATTTGTTAATGAATTAAAGTTTGAAAAATACTATATTGACATCAACTGTCATCCGCTACAAGTAAAAAAAAAAAGTATTCGAATTTAAGGGGATCAATAAAAGTTATTTTATTAACGATTGAAAATTTTAACAAGTTTTATGAATATATGTAATGGTGAACTAACAGTAACAATTAAAAAAAAAATAGAAATACACCAATACCTGGATACATTGAAATGACAAGGGAAACTCGAAAAAGGAGTATAATGTAACCAAAGAACTTCGTTCTCGCTCTGATTAATCTACTAATCTAATCTAGTTTTACTCCATCCAAGCTTGAAGATGATATCCACAAATTTCAAGCCCAACAATCTTACAGAAATTTGTTCTAAAGAGCACAAGCGTTAAGACGGAAAGTCCTAAAAAAGCATTATATTTCTACTAGATAAGTTTTGTCGCCTGTAGAAGGGTATGTAAAAACGTTTTAAAGGAATTTCAAATATAAATCTTTAAAAAGAATTGACGAAAGATTGTAATTTACACAAGACAAATAAAATTATGGAAGAAGAAAAGTTGCCATCAATTCGAAAAGGTGTTATTTAATAAGTATATTTTTTTAGGAATCGAATAAGATATGGCAAATGTTATTAGAAAAGTGCGCCTACTCTTTCTTCCTTCGGAGCGTGATTTTTTGTGGAAATAAATCGGCGGGACGAGCAGTTCTGGTACGCGACACGCTTCCCCATAACGCCACATTATAATATCGTATTTTGAAATACACGAATTCAATACTGTTATCATATAGAAACTCGTTTTCTATCTACATATGATGGTCCATCTATGCTCAAGAATTACGCTGATAGCATTACTAATTGGAACACAAGAGTGCTAACACGTTGCGTTTGGCGGTAGAGCCCATGCAGTGGTAGCACTCCAGGTGAACCTTCCAAAGTATTTCTACCATTTATCAATATCAAATCTACCTATGACATTGACGTGAGCTAGGATGATCTTGTTAGGCGTGCCAGTCTAATGCTTTAACAAAAAGGGGCAAAATGCAAAGTTTTTATCCCCCTTTTCTTGTTACTTGTTTAGTATTAATGCCTAAGTAAATAAGTAAAAATATACATATTTACATGAGGGTTATTAACTTAAAATTGCATGTTTGAGTGTTAACATTAGCCAAATCGTATGATTTCGGGATAGAAATATATGGTGGTAAAATTAATAAAAAAATCATCGAGACTGGGCTTTAAAGGCACGTGTTTTAAAGTTCGGACGAATATGGAAAAATTCTGTTAAATATGTTTAATTTTACAGTCTATAACAAATGTATTTATTGCAATTTTCTCTGTATTGTATAAGCTTTTCAAATTCAAAAAATCAGTCAAAATTATGTTAATGACCTATTTCAGTTGTTCGGACTTTCTCAACCTTGTTAACATCAACATACAGCAGCACAAATTTACTATATATAGAAAGTTGTTAATCAAAATATATCATCAATGCTATGCAAAGCTATTGGGCATCGTCAGAGATCGCGAGAAGCGACGATCTCAAATCAAATATGGGCGTTGGCGTATAAATGTTTGGTTGCTTTTTTCTTTAATTGAAAGTGTCGAAGGAGGGTAAAGCGTGGGTTGACGATACGAATTATAGGCCATTGTTACGAAGCCGACCTGTGTTTGTCGTGTTCAAGTTACCTCGGACACCACTGTACAGCGAAAGGGTTTCTAAAAAACATTCACTACTTCGAATATTCATATCAAAATTTAATTTAACTGAATAGATTCGTCTTTATCTATACAATACGCCTTTAGGTTCTTAATTATCAGTCTCTCGTTCATGTTATTCATGTCATTAGTTAATAAATGCTTAGCTAAATTGTTCATTCACACTTAACATTAACACATTTTCCTCGTCTTTCGTATTTCCTTTTGCTTATATAAAGTTATCATGGCATCGAGTCAAGTTTATTCTCTGTTTTTTATGATCTATAAGTTTATCGTCTGACTAGCTTACTTATTTCGTTCTTCTTCAGTACAAGACCATTGCCTGTTTCTTTTGCCTTTTCCTTCCTTTTGTATCATGGTCTACGGTGCGTTGACATCTAATATGATGGTTTAGATAAACCTTAGTGAGTTTTTTTGATAGTCGGTTTGATATTTTCGCATTCAACAGATGTTTTTTTACACTTTATTATAGCTACCGTAATGTTGTAAGTATTCGACGGAATTGATTTGTTTTTGATTATTAAGACGTTTAATAAGTAAGTACCTCTTCTATGTACTCCAACAGAAACAAAAATATTGTCAGTAATTCCATCTTTAAGCAATAATGTGCAAGTATTATTGTGTTCGCGGTTAAGGGTATTGTACTTACTGGGAATGGAGATAAAACACCCAAAATCTCTGAATTTGTCAATAAGTGGAAATGAGATGTTATGACCACGCGTGTCACTTATTTTCTGGCGTCTGACTTGCTCGTCTTGACACTTCATTTCATAATTAAGAAACCTAAGCCTACTTAGTTTTACTTAGTTATACTTACGATATATCGTAAGGATATATAAGTGTGCATAAGTGTTTAATTTTTTCTTTTTATAATTCTGTTGCTACTTAGAGCTATTATTTTCATATTATACTAGATTATTCTTTCCTAAAAACATCACTGTTGTTGCAAAGTTGCCCGTGAGAGGCAAAGGCTAACATCAGAAACCAGTCAACCTATTAGAAAAAATAATACCCTAATATCTACTGAATTAAAATATTGAGCCGACTTTTATTTTGATATATTATCGCTCGATCTGATTGCCTTGTTCTGGTACATAAACAACCGTGGCCTTCCTGCAAAAAAGTATACTTTTCGTGCTCATTCCAACAATGTCTCATTTCTTCTCCTCTAAAACTCCTCTCGGCGAGTTAATATAAACGCGCATCCGTCGGCGAGGGCCGAACAATATGCGGGCCGGAGCAATAACATGCTTATTAAATCATGAAGAGTTTTTACGATACCGACTAGGCGTGTGCCGGCGGACTCCGTAAATACCGCATTTGCATCCCGACCGGCGCGGCGGACCGGGGCTCGGCGCAGAAACCGACTCAATCGATCGCTAAAAAAAAATTCATCGCATTATACCCGTACCGGCGATCGACGAACGTCACAATTACTATTTAAACACGATCGAAATTCGCCTCTGTTCACACGAGATAAAGCTGAGATTTGGTAAGGTTTGCGCGTTCCATAAGACCGTATGAATCGTTGCGATGTGACTACAATAATACGTGCACTGGGCCGGCGCGCGCGCAGTCTGATCTGACCACTACTGTGCATTTCCCACGGGCCTCGTGTTGCTCTATCCCGCTCGGCCCCCGTAGCGCTGTCCCGCTCGCACACGGCTGGCACTCTCGCGTTAAACGAAGCACACCCACACACGGTGTCGGGCATTTCAGATTGTGCCGGAGACCGACATAGATTAGGCAAGTCGGGCGGCGAATAGCTTGTTCCCCGATGCCACGATAATGCTGCACAAGCGAAATCGAACCCGATCGTTCATAGCAACGTGTATGGGATTTGTAACAGATAGCGTACTACATCACTATGATTGCAATGCTACTTTTGTAGCGATACGCTCGCCAATATTACATGGCAGTTGAAGAAAAATATATAGATACGATAAAGACTGTCGAGTTTCTTGCTGATTCTACCCTCGACAGATCATAATTTCTTATCGATTAATTAGAAAAAAAAACACGCCACATCGAATAAACTTTATCGTCATTGACTTTGAAATTAATCATAAAGTTGTCATATCTATTTAAGAATTATGAAGATCAGTATGTAGTAATTAAATATGAACTTTTTAGAGTTCTTTCTTACATTAATATCTTATATACATATATATTATAAATGCGATGAGTATTTGTTTAGTTTGTCCTCAATTACGACTGAAATAATACCTTCTGCAGTTTTAAGTTATTCGGGATAACGAAAGGATTTTCATGAATCCTTACTAATACTACTTTAAATCTAAATATGTGTTGGTATGTCCTTTCTCAGAGAAACAGAGCAACGAATCGTTATAATTTTATTTTGATAGGCAGTTACAGGCTGGTTTTATGCAGAAAAAAATAACAAAATGGTATTGATGAAAGGGCTGAGTAAGTTGTTAATTAAATGGAGAAACGGATTTGTGTATTCCAACTTTGCGATCGAATTTGAATGATTGAGATATTATATAACATAAACAGTTTGGAAAAGTTCGTGTGCCTATTGTAGCTCAATTAATAGTCAATGCATGCAAAGCGATGCAAGGCATTCGGTTGCGTAAGTTAGAGATAGAAGCTGATTTATTGTTTCTAGTTCATGTGTCGAATGGCGCCAGCATAGAGAAAGTGAAGTTCTAATGACGTCTAAGAAAATATTCGATCGATGCTCTGAAATTTGTAGTGCGTTAGAATTTTTTTTTGAATACCCACCAGTAATCTTATGAGATAATTTGATCTCTGAATAAAGGAAAATATTTATAGCTTTCATAAAATCCATTAACATTGTCTACACATTAAAAAAAACAACACATTTTACACACATTATTTATGATCGCCAATATTCACCATTTTTTCCAGTGGTTTCGTTTTTCAATCAAGTTCTAAATCAATATAGAAGATGGTTTCTGTCAGCAATATATTTGTAAGAAGTTACATTTCAAATTTTATTGTCAGTGACGATAGAAACTAAAAAGACGGCTTTTTAAATTTATGAGAACTACAAAGAAGATTATTTAGCTATATTAATACTATACTAGGTATTATGCTATAACAACAAGTTAGTTTTAACGCGTAATAAAAAGTCAGTACCACTTTTATAAATAAATTTAACGTTTTAATGTTATTTATAAAAGTGGTACTGACTTTTTAGTATCCGGGAAGATTCTCATAAGGCGGGAAAAATTACCAGGAAGCAAAAACCCCGTGCGACGCCGCAGGCAAAGCCTTGTAACAACGGTTAAGCTTCATCGGGTTAGCCCAGTGTTCAATGCCATTGTCGATCACTCCCTAGTTGCGTTTGAGTTGTTGATACTTGAAAACCCGCTTTGCTACATCTAGCAGTGGAAAAACACTCACGCATAAACACTGTTCTTCTCAGGATTGAGGTATTTTTTTCCGAACAGGTTTTTAAATAAAAATTTTTGTCTTTGACTTTACATTGAAGAGGTCGGACTTTTTACTGGGTCTAGCTGGGGCACGATTGCCAGTTTTTCTAATGTTGAGCAGTAATGTGTAACTACAGTATTTCGGTTTAAAGAGCAATTTTGTTGCGGCTAGCAATTGGCTCTTTTAAAACTAAAATTAAAAATATTTAATTGCTTAAAGTTTGTTATAATGTTTAGGAGTTTCTGGTAGATCAAAATGCGTGAAACTTAATTGATTGACTCGTATATGGGATAGCTATTACATTGTATAAAGGCATTGGCAGATTGTAACGGTATTTTAAAAGAGCAACTGTTGAGTTTCTCGCCGACTCTTCTCAGCATATCTTCACTCCGAGCTGGTGGTAGCTTCATCGCGAACGAAATGTAAAAATGACCATTCGAAAGTGCTTGTAAAGGCCTATTTGAATAAATATATTTTAATTTGATTTGATTCAGTCACTGGCGATCACACCCTAGATCCATTTGAGCTGTTGATACTCGAAGGGGCTTTGCTACATTTAGCAGTGGAAAAACACCTGAGCATTACTTTATATTGAAGTGGACTCTTTGCTCGGGATTTTGCTGAGAGCGCCTGGAGAACCGCTGCCAGTTATTCTATCACTGAGCAGTAATGCTAAAGCACTCCCATGTACCGGCTTGAAGGGCATTGTTGGCAGCGTAATTACTTGTTACCATTAGGCGCACGATTTGCCGCAAATTTTAAAATTATAAATAATTTCGCTGTTATTGTAATGTTAAAGTAGCTTTGGACAAGTTGGCTTATCACGTAACAGCAGTAGCTAATGAGTGATAGAACCATTCATTAGCTACTGCTGTTACGTAAAATGACAAGGTTATATAGATTTAAGAACGTTTTATAGACATATTGCCGTTTTAGAGTACACATTACATATTATATAGGGGGTTTAAAGTACAGCTAATAAAGTATACATGCAAGTTTAAAGTGTATTTTAATAAAATTCAAGAATACGCAGTAGAGCATACTTTTGCGCTGATATGTTGTAAAAATTGTACTGTAGTGTCTTCATTTCTGCGCTGTGGATTTCGAGGAAAAACGTCAACGCCTCATTGGAGATGACGTAAAAATATGAACGTATTTGTTTCGCGTCCTGTAAAAGTATATATCAGAGATTACCTTTTTAAACTGTAACAGCACAACACAATTAACAGATGATCACTTAATACCAGGTGCAGAACATTTGCCAACGTACATAAAAAAAAATATGAAAAAATAGGTCCTCAGTGAAAAGCGTTCCTAATAAGTTCACATCATGTTTTTCTCCACCGTATCTTATATAATGATTTAAATAAGTAAATTTAAACGTGAATCGATTAACCGTCAATTCGAAATGAAATAAGTGCGGTTACATCTTTTGCATCAACTTATCATTTTATTTACGATTCGAAATATTAAAATGAGTGCATTATCGCCGAGCCTTTTAATTTGTCCCATCAAATCGGACAAACGTGTTGTCCGAGTCCCATTAATTTCCGTTATAACCTTAAATGACCGTAAACGTACTAATTAATGTTCGCAATTCAAACAAGAATCGGTACGCTGCCGTTTTATAACCATTTGTCGTCGTTATTCGCACATTATGACGTCATACACGATCGTTAGCGCAGAGTGAGCAGCGAACGTTATCAACGGATACAGATGGTTATTTAAGAGCGATTCGATGTTGCTTAATAAACACCTTAATTCAATTAGATTGGATTACATGTTCCATACCATCGCAGTCTTAATACCCGAGGGTAGGGTCTAGATTGCAGGTGTTAGATGCCTGATGCCTACTCATAGCCTAGCAATAAAGTTTCGAGCGTGAGGTGCCCTGCAGAGCCTGTATAAACAAGATGCCCCTGCGCATATCTTTATTTGTGTAGTTATTCAGTTGTTTTATTGCGAACAACCTCCGGGACGGGACCGTCCGAAACGGTCGCCTTTATCGCGCACACACTTTTATTGCGTCATCCTTTCGGGGTTTTTTATCGATATTTTTATGAAGTAATCTGAAAACGGGCGCTTTGCAGATAAGGGACGTTAAGAAATTTGGAAGGGCCCTCGCGGTCGGGTCAAAATCACAAAAATGTAATTTTAAGTCTCAGCGTCGACATATCTTGACGCTTTCTTTAAATGGTTTTTGTTTTAAAATAAATACAAGACAAAACTCAATAAAGGCGTGTCGAAGCAATATAAAGTACCTACTAAAACAATATTTGATATATCTAAAACGTGGCCGCTAAAAGTTGACATTTTAACATTGACAATGTTGAAAAAATATTTCTTAGTTTTATTTATTAATTCAGCCTTGACGTCAATCATAACGCTTGTAGAATTAATTATAAAGTTGAGGGAACTTTTAATTCAGAATACTGGATATAAATAAGGTTTTTATTATAGTTTAACCTTAGATAATTTTTCAAATTATGTTTTTTAATGTAATCATAATACCCTCAAGGGTACATTAAAATAATAATTCAATGTTCAGTAGGTACAGTTCTAGATTATTAATAATTTCAAATAAAAAAAAATAATCTGCTTAATTTTAATCGTGCTTGCAAACCATAATAGTTACAGATAAAAAAAAAATTGACTCGTTTCTATATCTGTGATGGTTTCTAGAACGAGTATTCTGGAATGCCGATCATTCGAAATTCGAAAATCTTTTTTGAACCAACTTAATTGCAAAAGCCAGCCTATCGTTGCATAGCACGGGGCATTAGTAATGCGACTTGACGTCGGTTTCAGAGCGCTCGGTCGGCTCACGAAGTGGTATGCCTCGGGCGAGTGCTCATGGGAACCCAGGACTGCCCCCGCTGCAAATACGCCCTCCGCCGCATTTACCAATCGATACATATGTATTACTTATAATGCTGAACGGTATTCGTGTTTAAATAAAAAATCCTTTCTTGGTCCCGTATGTCTTTGTATCATGATGAGGAAACTTTTTGGATTGGTAATAAACGTAAATACAAAAAGATTTTTTATTTATCTAAACTTTTTGCCTGCAAAATGATATTTTTTCTTTTCGACATATCTGTAATATATATAACTCAACTAATATCTTTTGGATAATAGTTGGTTGATAGATATTAATTATTTTAATATACTAGCTAAGCTATGAAACTGGGTACTTTCAAAATGCATTCTGAATCTGCGACATTAAAATATTTATTTTATTTGTTTATTAAACTTTCACACAAAATACAATTGTGTGGAGGCGGACTTAAAGCCTGAGGCATTCTCTACCAGTCTACCTTTAGGTGGAGCAAAGATAAGTGAGTTAGGTGCATAAAAGTAATATAAATATTATTTCAGGGTCGCATATCATTCGTATCTTTTACGTGTTTCATTCGCTTTACGGTAGTGATTATTCACATAGATGGTTTCTAGATATTGCGGCCGCAGCTCAATTTAAAGTAGACTTGGTAGCCGACGGAGTTACTATCACTGATCAGCGTTTAAACAGTTTTTACTGGCGTTGCTAGTTACAGTCGCAGTGGTGCAGGGCATTACCCCCGGCTCTCTTCAGGCGTCGGCTTCGAGATGAATGGTCGCGGCGTTACATGTACTGCCTGTACAATGGGCCCGACTGTCCTGGTACCGAACTGGCGGCGGGTTTTATCCCCGGACGTCATCGGCCGGAATCAGACTTGCGGGTATCAGAGTATACGCGACCGGGATGTGTGAAGGTTAACTTTGTAACCATTGTGGGTTAGGTGTATTCGATGACATTAGTCGATCAAAACATGGTTTGAGATAGCTTATGTTTGCTGTCGTTGTATTGGCAAAACTATTTGTTACTTAGAATAATCATAGAATGGTGAAGTTTTCATGAATTGGTTTGGACCTGTTTACATCAAACCGCATATACATACTTTCCCGTATCTATAGTTTTAGAGGCCATGATTTTTGTATATTGGATCTTTTTGATTTACCTGATGTTAAGTGATTATTGTCGTATATTAAAATCTGTATCACCCGTAGGGATATGCAACAGCGACAAATGGTCACCTCTCAGCAGCGTTGCCTCATACATCATTGCGGGACTCAGTCACCTTTATTAACAGGCCAAAGAAAAAACAAATATATACCTTATATCGATCTTCCGTGAGGCTGTGTGGAATCTGTCATTGCTTTACTAACTTAGACTTGTTCTAGCCGAAACCTGTAAGAAACTCGGGTTTCTTATAAGTATTTGCAGGCATATATTAGTAGCAAGAGCATACAAGTGCAAGCAGCATTGAACAAGAAGTATTTTTCCATGTTCCAGGTTAAAATTTTATCAATTATTCGCTTATTTGCCGATGGCTTGATGAGATTGTAAGATATACTATTTTTCATTAATTATTTACATTTTTCTCAAATCTTTTGCAGGTATCTACCACGGACCTAGTGTATTTAGCAATTATTTATTAATCTAATATTTTCTGGCCTACCTAAGCCAAGAAAAAATACACGAAGGAAAAGGCAGGGTATGAGAAATTTATCATTTGTGCGTGTGAAAAGCGAACAAAAAAGTGGAGTCCGGGACGTAAAAATCAGCTGTTGTTATGATACTATTGTAATGTACTCGTTATGTAAATTCCTAGGGACTTATATTGGATGGAGTAACACTTACACAGAACTTCTATTGAAGTCAAGTTGATGGTGCGTGTTATTCTATTCTAAACTTAGTATACTTTTACTTGTATTATATGGCATATCCATTTTTTCTCTATAGCCGGAGTGTGTTTGATTAGTGAGTATAGTGAATGAATATTTAATACGGTAAGTGATAATATACATTGTTTGTTGAGAGAAGAATATTCCGAGTGTTATTGTATTCATCTTTTCCTCTACTTAATTAATCGTAATATTATAACAAGTATCGATACGTACCGTCTCCTGGTTAGAAATTTTTATTTTACTATAACAGAAACATAGAGCCGTTGTCATATAACCTCTTTAAATTTTAACCTGTTAACCAATCTATATCATCTAGTTCATGAAAAATCAGTCGTGATAAATGTGCTAAGTTTTCCAAATTATTGCCCTAGAAATTTGAGTACAATGAAGCTGCGATTTGTTGTGCTTGATGACCCGTTTGGCGCAGTTGCTAAGCTATTGGCTTCGACGTCACAGGTCACGGGTAGATTCCCACTCGGAACAAATATTTGTAATACAGATAATTGTTCCGGATCTGGGCGTTAGTCTGAATGACATACATGTATTTGAACAAGCCCTTATAACACAAGATATTTCTATTTTACCATAGGGGCAGTATTTTTAAAAATGAAATAAGATTTAGTTATTTTTAATAGTCCGATTTCGTAAAAAATATTTTTTATAAAAAAAATACCATTTTATTGTACTTATCTAAGTAATGACGGTAATGTTACAGCATTACTATTTTCCGGTGTGAAGGTTGTCGCCAGCGTTAAAACCAGGCATTGAAATAGATCACATCTCTGGGTGATAAACATAGTGTACAGCCACACAGTTTCGAACGATAGATAGTTAAAAATATTGTACCGCACTATGTTATTATGGGCAAGTGTCTGTTTCGTCATCTCATTTAGACGAACGTCATTCGTCAATAAATTTCATCATAATCACTGCTCCCACTGCTGGAATATGGCTCCTCCTCCCATTGACAATGCGGATTTACAGATATCGTCGTAAATCGTGATTGAAGAACATATTTACGATTCATATATGGTCATATTTTATTTAAATTTCGAACGCTTAGGATATATAACAGTTTTCCAGTCGTAGGCACACTGCCGGCTTCAAATCAACTATTAATTATGATCAATAAATCTATCTGCTTTGTCTCAACCTCTTCTAGACCATAAAATTACGCACAAGTTGATGGCTCAGTTATTTTTAGCTTTCGAAGAACCAGAAGTATTATACTTTGCTTCATATCTGGTTGTGTTTTTGTAACGTGACCATAAGTCTAACTTTGAGCGGGATAATCCCGCTATGAAAATGAACTTATATTTTGTTAGGAAATAAATGATCAAGATGGATCAACCGGCTGTGTCACACAATATTTTAATTTATACCAGGTATAGTGGTGTTCCTCTATGCTTCATAATTATCCTGGCAACATTTAAAAAAAAATGACTTGCAATGCAGTGATACCACCCCGACGAACTCTACAAAAAGTGATACCACTTACAAAGTTATTTGTATAGTAAAGTTAAAATGTATAGGCAAATAAGAAGCTTGGGCTTATAAATAAATGAATCCACTAAACTAAATAAGAGTGTCCTATTTTACATATTACACATTTAACTATAATAAATAAAAAAAAATGTGTAAAGTAGAACATGTAATATCTATTGGTTATGACCAAGAATAAATAGTCTTAAAAATAGTCACGATCACGACAAATTAGTGAGTTTCAAAAATTGATTTTGAGACTGATAAGTGAAAATCTCGTATCCTTCTTCACTAGAAGTGAAAATGTATTTACGTATTTTTTTTTTGTGATCATCCTGTTACCTTACCAGGCAATTAAAGCTCGTTGCTTTAAAGTTCGCTAACGCTACAGCCCCGTGAGTTTGTTGTCGATGGGTGGCGGTAGTTATCGATCATCAGGTGAACTGTTAGTCACTGATAAAAAAACAACCCAGCCGGCGTCCGTTTGAAGGATTATTGACTTGAACCGATAAAGTATTATGGGTCGGCCCTCCCAGCGCGGTTTGCGAATGAGTTGCGATGTCAAAGCACCGATGCCGGTCGGTGGTCCGAAATCCACCGCAACATTATTTGCGACGTGTCACCACCAACGATGGGCAACAATAAAGAGCGGACTCGATAAGTTTGCGGCCGCAATAAACATGCTAGCACAAACACCTCTATTCACTCCACAAAAGGTTGCGTTTCGCAAACGGTGTGTTTGCCATTCGAAACTCGCTTTTACGGCCGCGAAGGCACCCTATCGGTTTTCCGCGGTGTTCCGAGAACGTGTATTGATTTCGGCGACATCTCGTTCGCTATCTGTACGTGAACGGCTTGAAACATTGCCATCGTCAAATAAAGACTTCCTGTGTGGCGTCACGAGTAAACAATGGTTGCCCACACGTCCGTCCGGTCGAACGGAAAAACTGTTTGCACGTGGGAAACTTAAAAGTGTGCCGTGATGGTAAAGCGAAACATCCTTTCTACAGATATGGTATATTTATTAGGAAACAGTTAGATAGTTGTTAAACGCTCAAACGTCTTCAAGGCACGAGTGAATAGACGTTCACTGAGATAGGGCGTTTACCGTCAATCATAACTATTTTTCCGTTCGGTAACATCGGTAAGTCAAGCATTATCCAGATTTAACAAAAAAAAATCGAAAGGTTTAAATAAACGACTTGTTTTAAAACAAAGCATAATAAAATAAATAGTTTATCTATCCGACCGTGGAAATACTTTGTCACTGTCTTATATATGTATTTTTTACCTTATTAACGCACGTGTCTTTATTGATTTGTTATTAGGTTCTTTTTTGCAGCGATCGCGTTGAAATGCTTTTTGCTACATTTTCGTCTAACAATTTAAATCCAATCGCAGGGAAATCCTCGACGTTTTAAAATATTACAAGGTAACGAAACAAAATCGGCGGAATGAGTAAGCACGATGAAACAACTTCAATCAAACAATAAAAATTCTCATAGGCAAATAATTTGAATTCGAAATTCGAACTATTGCGAGCCGTCTGAACACATCGAACGTAAAAGTTTTTAAATACTACAACGTAACTACACTTCTTGAAAAAAAATCTTTACAATCATACTGTCCGTTCCAAGGAAACAACTTCAACTACATTATAAAAATTCTCATAAGCAAGTAACATTATCATACTATTGTGAGCCATCTGAACACATCGAACTTTTTGAGTAACATCTCAGCCACTAGATCGTTAATCGGCACACCTGTCCGCACGTTTATCCTTAATATCAACGATTTAATACAAGCCTGTATTAATCAAATGCTCGTAAAAACACCTCCGAGTTATTAGTCCAATTGTTCGCAAATAGCCTCGAAAATTAAGCGATCATTCAGCTTTACGACTAGCTAACACCTCCTGTCGGTATTTATTTGTCCGTGCATAATTTTATTGGTCTAAACACGGTCGCCTGCAGTTTTATACGTGTGGGTTGAAATCGGATTCCGTTTGGAATTTGCTAATTATGATTTCGATATTGACTGTTTGGTTTTTTATGTGATATTGTCGTAAATGAGAATACGATTCACCTGATGGTTACCGTTGCCTATTGTCATTTATCCCTATTGCGTCCCCAATCTTTAAAGGAGACGGTTCCTGTTACCATTCCTTTCCACTGTCTACGTCGTACCACTTTTATTATATAAATTTTTGATGGGCCATGGTATCTTTCGTGAGCTGATGAGATTTCATGGAAAATATTTCGTTCTATCACATCTAAATAATTTGTTTTGAAGTCCATTTGACCAAGAATATATATAGAATGCCAAGAGGAAACATGTTTTTAATATTATGGAGTAAAACCACAACCAAAGATTTATGGAAACACTTTTTGTGATAATGGTCTTCCCCAATCGACTTCGGACGTGCCGTATGCCGTATCGTCGGAGCATGATGATGAGGTCAATTACTATTTTTAGGAGACAAAGTGATGTTGCGATCAAGTCGTACTCATGATGGTATGCGACACACCTGCCTATTACAACACAGTGTCCCACAGAACCTATTTGGCTCTCAGATCCGCTTGACACCCTAAGATTTTATATATCTCTATGACCAGTAATGATACTGGCAATACCATTCAAACCGAAACACATTAATGTGTAAGCATTACGGCTACTTGGAGGTAGGATAACTGCCAAAGCACCAACACAAACAGACACTATAAAAGTCTTACCGCTTACAGAATTATTTCCTTATAGAATTATCTTTCGTTCTGTATCTTACATTTTTATGCATGATGTGTATATTTATAAAATGAAAATTGAAAAATGAACTGAAACTGAAACGTAAAAAAAGCAATAGAAAAAATAGAAAATATTTTACCATAGTTTTATAGATATAAATAATTACCTTTCTAAGAAAAGTCAAGGATAGGGATTTTGCTTAAAACAATTTCAATAAATATTTTCCAAAAGGTATGAAATAAAAATTCGCTTTGAAACACAAAGGCGTAGAAATAACGAGAAATAAATAGTCGGACGTGTCAATAATGATTCAATGATTGTGAGGTGATCGTCCAATGTAACATAATACAGCTTACATTTGTTCCTAATGGTGTTAAGAGGCGTGTTGAAGACAAAATTTATTGACGATGAATATGAAAATCAGTGTGAATTATGTTTTACGAAGATAAAAGATAGTGGCTCGAAATGTTTTGCATCGACCTTGCTGAAGAGACAATATTTTACGAGACAAAAGATGCGGCCACATAATTATTTCGGTGACTCAAGGTACTTATTAACAAAGAAATATAAAGAGTAGATATGTCAGAATATTTTTGAAGATATTTATATATCTAATATAAAAATTATGATTTTTTTTCACATCTCAAATTCCAATCCACAAAAAATTCACTATCGATATTGTACAAATACATATTTTTGATATAGAAATTGCTTATATCTTACCAGCATCTTCGCTCGGGAGAGTCTTGATTTTGGATAGTTTTTACTTTTTAAGTTATTGTTTCCGGTGCAAATTCGCGTCACTCTCCATCCCAAATTCTATACCAATGAAAAAAAAAATTATATTGATCCGATGCTCGGTTATAAGAAAATTGAACCAACAAAATATCAACAATAATTCTTTTAGATCTAAATTTTACACTATTAACGTTTTGCACCTTGACTTTGTTCGCGTGCAGTTCAGATCCTTCTTACCTATTTGTAAATTTTTAAAATGATAATTAAAATTTGAACAAAACTTAGCCTAGGACACTAAATTTATAAAAGTAAAATTAAAATAAATGTTATGTACTGTATGCCTTCCCACGAAACATACTTTTATAAGATGTATTAAGCAAACGATAAAATTATCTTGAGAACTTTTCCTTAGATAAAACGCCTTATAAAGTAATTAATAACACACAACGTTAATGACATGAATTGATGTGTTTAAGGAAGTGTCGAATTATGAGACAAATAACCTTCATGAAGGTGTTAAAAAACTATCGGGGGATATCAGTAATGTTTAGATACCGATTACAGCAGAAAGTTTTTATGCAAATCACGAGTTGGATTTTAAGAGCTGTCAACCATCTGACTGTCTCTTTTGCGTCTGCTTCAATAGTTGAATTCAACGGTTACCTCACTCGTCGTATAATGTGCAAAAATATATTCAGCGTAACACTGTTCGTTTGCGAATCTTGGCACGACAACAGCTTGACTTATCTATGCATCAGGAGAAACTGCATACAACTGTGGAATTAAAGTAAATTAAAACGAGTACAAAATCAATATTTTGTTTGGTTGGTTAATTTTCCTAACATATAATGACGAATATGTCAGGGATGCAAATCATTTTTGTTTGGAGCTTGTCGTGACCTCATTAAATGTCCCAATATATAATAGTTCGCATTCAAGATAACAAAATAAATTGTTTTTAAAAGATTTGGTAAAAAAAAAATGCGAAAATTGGCAGTAGTTCAGATTAACTTCTCAATCAGAACACACTCTGTCTCGAGACCACTGATGCTTTAAAAGTCCCTAAATAGTCGAAATAGTACGTTACTAAATGCGGTACAACATAAAAATGCAATAAACATTTATAATAATAGATTGTGTTTTCTTATTGTACGTATGGAATCATAAAAACTGTCTGCGTGACATAGAGTATTCATATCAGTAGTAATTGACATTTGCTGACTATTACATGCATTTCAACACGTGACATTTCCGTGTTCACATTAGAATAGATTGCTAGACGAATCTGATTTGTAAATTAAATAAGATGCACATTCTGAACTGGTTTGTTTAAATATAAACGTATCGGAATAATAAAGCGTAGATTAACCATTGCTGTAGAGCCACTCACCAGATTTAGTAGAAGTACCATGGCACTACAGAAGACTGGGGTAATAGAGAGTTTTTGTCTTTTTGCGTGGGTGTTTGAGATAGGCAAGGACAATGATGTTAATATTTGACGAACCCTTATCAACGCATAGTTATGCCTTCCGCCCTTTTCAAAACAAGAGTTGAAGAGAAGGATGCTGTGATAATTGAACCAATACAGCTCTTCGTTGTCAGACAGGGTACCTGTGCATCTAAAAGAAATAGGCCTCAAAAGGTTCAGTTGTGCCAGGGTACAGATGATTGCCTGACGTGTTCCCATGGCCACGGCAAATGCAACGATTAAGGTGACAATCGATTTTCTAATTTTCTAAGGGGGATATAGATATCTCTGGATATATTTCGTTATTTCTCCATAAAGTAGAGAGGGTTTTCCTCATGGAAAATCACCCTTATTTTTGCAACCTCCGTGATGTTGATGTTGAATATGCTCATGCTAATGATAATCACTTAACAACGTGTCGACTTTGACTCATCTCATGGGTAATCGAAATGATTGAACGCATAATTGAAGTATAAATTAGCTAACTACTTACAATTAAGTCACCTAAGTTACAAACATTGTTTTAAGAACACGCTGTCCTTCTGTTTTCGGTGATAGCGCTATTTTTAGAAACAGTATAAGAGAACTATTTGGTTGCTGTAACAAAATCATACATATATAAAAAGACGATACGGTGAACATAAATTTCATCACCTCATTTTTAACATAGTGTAGACATTTCAAGAACTATTAAACTAATTGAGATAACATTCATATCCTACAGTTTTAAGTTGAACAAATAATCATTCCTTAAGTCTTATCGATATTAGTCCAGCCGTTCTCTGGTTTAAAAACCAACATTCAGCTTTGACTTGACGGTCAGAATACTGAAAATGTAGCCAACAGTTCTAAATATCAAGCAATCGTCTCGCTTCGTTCATATGGATAAGTCTATGAGGTTAAGTCTGTTTTAATGGCTACATCGTTTTTATTACATTACTCGTGAATAGATCGGATTGACTTAAAATCGCAACGACAAACTGGTTTGGGAAGACGGTCCGCTAAAACACACGCCTTTTTTTATTATTTTTCAACATGTCGATTCCTGTACCGATATTTAAAAAAAAAAGAGCAACCTGGCCTTGTTCTCACTCGGTCTTCCAATGTTATGACTTATTTGTCTCGCCTTTATAGATTTATCGATATTCGTAGAATGAAGTCGATTAAATCTGCATAATGCGTTCATTAAATAACATGCAAATTGATTTTTGTCACAGCAGTCTTCTGTTCTTTATATGGTAAATAGAAACATCTGTGTGTATACACTGATAAGGAAGGAAATAACATTAAAAAATGACATTAAAATGATCTTGGTGACATTTCAATTATAATTTATTTTAAATGAGAAAACGTATGGCTGTTTAAGCAAGCTGTGGCTTTATTATAAAATATGCAATAAAGATATCCGGGTGGTATTCACTGTGCAAGAGCGTCATTACGATTGTATTTCCAAATTTAAACTATTTCATATCTCTGTAAATCATTACTTATATTTCTGTATCATAAAATAACAGGGAAATATTTTTATTTAATACACTATAATTACAGCAGCTCCCGTAATGAAATATTTACAGTTTTTTCTATCTACTTCTGTGCAAATAAATAAACAACAGTACAGTTTTTGCATTGGTATAGTATTGGAGAAGGAAAGTGACATAGCCTATTTTTTATCCTGAAAAAATTGTAGAAAATAGTATAAAAACCAAAAGTCTCAAAATATTGGAAAAATCAGAATCCAAAACAGGCTATACTTGTAACAATTATAATGTAGGCGTTTATGGTAAAGGTTTAATATGTTATTTTTCAACAGAGCGTCCATTATAAATAACTACTTTTTTTATTTCCTTGAATAGAAAAATAAAGAGAGTGAAAGAATTTGTCATGTAACAGTATTTTATAGAAGAAAATTATTCTATATCAACTATTCTGTTCTGCCTGTGTATGTTGCGTTAGTTATCTGAAACAAAATAAACAATGAGCGAAACAAAGAACTGATAATTCCTTCATACAATTGTGTTATCAATCGCTAAACACGCCTTCGTAATCGTCGTTATCTGTAGGACATTCAATGATTAATATGATATTTACACAAGGTGCGATTTTACAGGACGCATGATGTCATGATCAGCAGATATTACCTTTTTTGACTCACTTATCTATAGTACCTACTACCAAGGCGCAGCAAAGTACTAATGAGCCGTAACATTATCCAATTCACATACAATCGCGCGGAATCGGTGCGCTACCACCTAATAAAAATAGCTCAAACAAAAAAAAAATATCAGAAACTCAATAAAACGTTCGCCAACGATTGTCCGATCAGCACAGTAAATTACGACATAGTTGGTCGGCCATTAGCATTTTTATTGTCCCCTGCATAACGCGGAATGGACAACACGTTAATATAATCGGGCGATGGAATAAATTGTTTATTTGTTCGCTTGCTTTGCCGGTCGCAATTTCTCGGCGGCCGTGTGCCAAATGTCGATGTCTTTTTCGGTATCACTTTGATTCGCGCGGTCCTGTAAAGTCGCACATTTGAGAAAGAATCCGCTTTAATATTGTCACTATTTCCATGTCAAACGGTCGTATCGCAGCACTTTTCGGATTCGCTCCGCTCTCGATATAAGTTTTATTTAATTTCGATTTTTATTCCGTTTTTATATCGTTAGTGAAAATGCAGCTGAACGAAATGGGTGAGTGTTTTTTTATTTATTTGGTATTTGTCTATTCGAATTATTCGAAATTTGAAAAAACTTTTTAGTGATTTTTAAACGTTTTTAAATAAGATTTATTAAAGGCCAGCGCCGGTGCATAATTTACTGGCGTCTCGTAAAGCCTCTACAGAGAATTCGCCGTGGAATCCGGTGGCAGATTGCAGATTAGTGACATTAATCATTCGAGTTATTTGCATCGAAATTCCATTTGTGTATATTTTTTTTAATTGATTCCAATTCCGCGCGGATTTCTCGGGAAGAGTTTTTTCGGTGTTCATTTTACAAATTCGATTACCAGCATCGATAAAGCGAATGCTGGCATGTAGTGTTTTTTTTTTCGAACAAGTCGAAATATAAAGTGTAGGCGATCACCGCCGGCGGCTTTAGTTTTCTTCCAATGTAACGAGGGCGTAACGGTCAACAGATTATTATTTCGACGCCATTGTACTCTGTTTGTGCTGTCGCGGTGTTCGGTCCTATCTGATCACGCTTCCACCGATTCCGCGTGAGTACAATCGCGTTCACCGACAGGCTCACGTGTTACAAGCTCTGACACAAAGAGCGCGTTGAATAGGCTAAAGAATTTAAGCCGCGGCCGCGCTGGAGGCTTGAGTTCTCACAGCCAGCGCCATGAGAACGCCTTTTACAATCGATATTCAAAAAAGAGCAGTGTCGATGTCTCTGTTGTCAACGGGCCGGCTCTTTCGGGGGTTGCGACAAAACGAATTAAACCCTAAACCTTTCGCAATAAGATTTACAATCGGTTTGTAGTTTTCAAGATTTTATTGTTCGGTTTCGGTATGTATTGCGTCACCGGCTCAAAAGACAAAGCTCGTTGGACTCGCGTTGGAACTAATGATGAGCCAAAACATTATTTCCCAGCCATTACTTATTACGGCGTTAAATTGATCCAAATAGAGATATTATACTCTGTTATGGCATCGGAAGCAATCTCGGACCAGATCGGTTACGAATGGGTACATCTCTCGGGAATTTCCACGATGAATCGATAAATTATCGGTTCGTTGCATCTTCAACTAATTACAACAAGCGACATCCACTCTTTTTGTTTGTGAGATCTTTATTGAAACACGTACGATGGGAATGTTGACAAAATTTGTGGTTCACCTCCCATTCGGCCATGCCAGATGACACAGATAAGTTGATATATTTCAATTGGATACGTTCAAGCAAGACCTTTCGCGAATTCATTTCGACCCGCACAACTCTTAATATTTATTTTTAGCTGATGGCAATGGCACGTTGTACAAAACTACATTCTAAAGTTATCTGCCTTGTAACATTGAAATAAGTATTTTGTGTTTAGTAAATGTTATAGATTTGCTTTTGACTATGTTTGAAATGTGTCAATTTTATTTTTTTTTTCGCCTGGATATTGAGGAGACAATACAAATAAAATATTATTAAACATAACGATTTAACATAAAAATTTAACAGATTGGAACTAAACAGTATCAGTGAAAGTTCACGCGTTTGTTTAAGGATTGAAAGACAATGTTGAAATAAATACGTTATTAACAAGTTGGGCTTTTTTTATTTATTTGAAGTTAGAACATTATCTTTCATAAATTTCTGTAATATTGCTCTGTAAATGAATTCGATTTTACAATAAGAGTACAGTCTAGGGTGAAAAGTGAAGACTTTCTTTCAAACATTTTAGAACTTTAATACACTATCGATCTAATTAAAACCTTTTCAATAAGCTGGCGGGGTACTGCTTGCTGGCTAAACAATATTTACGACGGAACCCTTCGGAATGTAATTATAAAAATG
The DNA here is from genome assembly GCA_018247955.1 of Eurytides marcellus marcellus. Taxonomy (NCBI): domain Eukaryota; kingdom Metazoa; phylum Arthropoda; class Insecta; order Lepidoptera; family Papilionidae; genus Eurytides; species Eurytides marcellus. The sequence goes on along the minus strand of DWHQ01000019.1, from coordinate 4,582 downwards.
CATCACGACACCGACTGCGTTCGACAGGTCTCTAAATTAGGAAATTAGCAACGCATCATCCACTCGGTGTGGTCGACGGTTCCAGGACCAACAAAGGACCCCAAAGAATTTTGACTGACTTTATTTCCCGATGCCATAAAGCGTCAGTGTCAACGACAATGTCAGTAAACATTCGGTTTGTTCCATTGTTGACACGTTCTTAGTTTAATAGAACAATGTCTCAATAAGCCTCCCGTAGTTTCGCATAAAGTCATACAATCCCTTAAACAATGTACACCCTAATGTGTTTTGATGCTCCATTGTCATTCGTCCGTTGTCCCCGTGATTGGTCTTTAATAGGCGTAACGGGCTTGAATGGGATTTTGAATTTGTATGGCTTATTCGTCCAAACGAATTGTTCGATGATTTTCAACGCGTGTCGTGAGGTATACCGTTACTTTTAGATAACAGATGGCGATGCGTCGGAAATATTTTACTTGTGTTCTCTTAACACTGGCCGGTTTAAAAAAAATAGATGTTTTCTCCACTATTGTGGGAGATATTTGCTTTCAAGAATGTATCAACACGGATTAGAGGTTATTCTGTACGGAACGGACACTGTAAATGTATTTTAAAAGTTTTAAATTGTAGAAACATCCAATTTCTTTGTGTAAGCCATTTTGTATGCTTGGCTATGGATTGACTGCTAATAAATAATGTTAAAAAAATCGGGTCAATTACGTAAATGATACTTGAAGTGGATTTGTGTGTCATAATGTTATTAGTTGTACACTTTTTGACATAAATTAAAATTCAAGTGGTATTTTGAGTTTTCCATAGTTCAAAATAATTTGGAAATACTATTTAGTTAGCTATAAAATATTTTTTGTATAAAATAATCATTTAAATCGGTTTACAATAGACTATTTCTTAACTATCATGTTATAATCATAACATATTTCTCGACTCGCTACGTTTTTGCTCTTCGATATTATCAAAAGGTGTTCTTAATTATCCATTAGTGGTTTACGTTTACGTAGAAAATATGTATTCACATACGTATGCCGTATAGGAAGGCGACAAAACAAAATTATCGGAATAAATACACACATACACATACACATACCGAGTCTTGAGTGTTTATGTAGCGGGGCGAGTAGGCGCTAAACGATGAGTGCGCAATACAGTAGGCGGCGCGTAGCCCGGTAGCCGCGGGCATAAATAACTGACCGCGGCGCGGACGGCTCACGGCTATATTTACTGCTATTATGTTTTATACCGTCGCGGCCGACACGCCACGCTGTATAATGAGATCGGGGAAGGCGTAACCCAGTAGCAGACCGACGCCCCGAAAGGCACCAGCGCAGATTTATTAAAACGCCGCGAGGAGAGGAGAGAAACACGAAAAAAACACACACCGCCCGACGACTGCTACCGCGCACCGCGCACGGAACTAGATACTGTCGCGCGAGCGAGAGGCATATCGAAAGTGGCGAGTGCGAGCGAGCCGGAGGCATATCAGCAGTGTGGCCCGTAATAGAACGGCGCGGTCATGTGGGCGCTGCCGGTGTTGCGCGCGCGGCTACTCCGACGCGCCCGCGTCGCTCCGACCTTTAGCTGGTGAACTTGGACGGCGTCGGTACGCTGTGAAGCGTCCATTAGCGCTGCTGCTGCGCGAGGGACAAGGACGGCGGCCGTAAGACAGCGCCGTGCCTAAAGGTATTCGTAGAATGCGTGATCTGTATCGGGAGGGGGCTGCGGGGGAGGGGGGAGCGTTCGGAAGCGGTGGCAGCTCCCATCGACTCCTGGGGTTATTCTTCCTCAGGCCACTGCCGCTCGAGCTGCGCGCCACGCGGACTTTTGCTGTCACTCGTTAAAGTACAACACGGGGAGTGGACTAATAAATTACCGTTTTCCTCGACACACTCGCACAGTCCACGACGCGCTCTCGGCTAATTTATACGTAAAGGGATAAGCATCGTTCTGAACACGCGTCCGTTGGCGCCCCTACAACAGTGAGTATTCCTCATTTACGTTACAAGTCCAATCGGAGCTCTCTTAATTTGCGCGGGCTTAAGATTTCTATAGAAGCAACGTTCCAGTACAAATGAATCCTAATGAGAAACAATTCAGACATTAAGCGAGCGGACGATCGGATTTACAACGTCTTTTACATCTTTAATATTCGTGTGCATGTCAATTGTAATATATTCATATTTTGTAGTGATATGTTCTTCAATCTCGTTAAGTACTGCGTCTTTTAGAATAACTTTAATATTATTTTTTTTTTATCAATTATTTTAGGTCGTGCGTATAATGTGTCCTCACAATATTTTTGTTTTTTACTATAAATTAAGTTACTATTCCAATATTTGAATCGCGTTCGTCGATAAATAAAATTTTCTATCCTTTTTTATCCAAATACGTATCGGATTTGAATAATCGAGAGCATTATCATTTAAATCACCTTTAGCGCCTCTCTCGGCGCTAGGCTGGGAAAAAAAGACGATATTCAGAAATATTGTCCTTGTCACGGTGTTTTTTGTCAACGAAAACTTCGCACCCAACTTCGATGGCCCATTCATTGTCCAATAGCGGCCATTTCATAACGATTTATGGTTTATTTAACAATAAAGGAGAACGATATTACAAAAAAGACTATCCTCTCGAAACGATTAGGCATTAAGGAGCGGCCAGTACTATCGATCTTTGCCTTTGTTGCATGCGAAAGTTTTCGATTGCACGCATCATTAGGTGCATCTTTTGTCCCTCCGCGAAGAATTTCCCATGAGACATTCTTTATTTAAATGCGTGGTCTGCTTTTAATTGTGTTTTTTTTTTCCAAGACGTCCAAATTGTATCGATGCCAGTATGCAGTTTAAGCCAAATATAAAATAAATGAAGTGTCATCAATAATTAGAAATACTAATGTAATATTCAAATGCTTCGCATTTATTTGTAAAGTTTAAAAGCTGTCTAAATTATAACATTACCAGTATTCGTGTCAAAAATGAAACATTTACATTAAAAGTATATTACTTTCATAGATCCGTGTCGAGAAAACATAATTGCGGTGTAATTAAATTTCAAATATAATGTACCGAGTATGCAAATCGCACAAAACAAGTGCAATTTCAATAAATTAAAAAAGCAATTTTAATCAAATGAATACGAATTTAGAGACATGGTCGTGAGTTATACAGCTACAGAGTTGAATGATAATTGTGAACATAGAGTTTATAATTACATTCCATATTACACTGGTACCTAACAAAAAAATTAATGGTTTGGCCGTATGTTACGATTAGTAATATATTGCTAACTCTGTGCTAACTAGCCCTTTTCTTTCAATAAAAAAGAACTAGTGCGTAAACATAATTTCTGTTATCGAAAAATGTATTATAATATAACGCGTAAAATTTTCTTCTTTAACGTAATTTTAAATTCAGTTAAATTTTCTATACTTATTAAAATCTTCTGAAATTTATGAACAATAGTGATAAAGTTTACTGTGATAGTTAGAGTGATATGTATTTTTTTATAGATGAACAAACAGTCTATGGCTAGAAGATAAATTAAGAGTAATATAGCATAATATATATATATCGATGATTTAATAATTGATCACCTTGGTCTTAATACTAGATTATTTAACAACATAACGTAGATACTTAAATTTGTTATTTAATGGCTGTGTTTTTAATGGATATGTAATAATATTTAAATAATTTAATGTACAATTTGTTTTTTTTTTCTTTTTTTTTATGCTAAGATAATGGTCAGCATTCGTTTAATTTTGGTATTGGACGGTTTTGGTTTAATATGTCTATCAAGGTATAAGCGTATTTACATTAGAAGAATTTAAGAATGCTATAAAGTTTTAAAACACTCCTTCAAGGGCTGAAAGCCAAGCTAACTCGAATTCAAGCATCGTTAAGCCTCAAGGTTCAAACGAATTTACATCGTAATTACTGCCAAATGGATTTTATAGTCCGAGAGCCTAATGCCTGCAAGTTACGAGTATAAACTTCGGCCAATTAACGTTTTAGTAATGAATCTTGCAAACATTACTTTTTACTATTATATTTTACCATGCCAGCTTGAAATTTACATATCATGTTAACATACTAAATAGCATTACACTTTACTACTAGTTTGCTTATCTTAAAAATATAAATTTGAATTTAGTATAGTAATTCTTGTGTCATAGTGTGTGTCTAATACGACATTCTCTTTGAACGGATTTTTTTATAAATATTACTGAAACTCTATAATTACAAATAAGATATAGTTAAAGATCCCATTAGTTAAAAAATGCTGCTTAGTGTTAGATGAAAAACAAACAAATATAAGTAACCAAAATTGTGGCCCTGGTGATTATCGGAGAATAAAATAAATACGGAAATAATGTTGAGCTCTTCGACTATAATACGTAATACGGTAGCGGGTTGTCAGCACGCGCCTTCTTCGTTTCCAATTGAGGTACGAGATCGCGAATAATGCAAATTATATTCTGATGAGGTGGTCCTTTTCAGTTTTTTGTCCGAAGACCGAAGTATAAGTGTACAATATAATTTAAATTAGAAGGGTATCAATCCAACGT
>DWHQ01000018.1:0-26089 GCA_018247955.1 Eurytides marcellus marcellus | reverse complement strand
AATCTAAATCGGCCAAACTCTATTGAAGATTAACTTAAACGCATAAACTCCCTTTCAGTTGGTAATAAATAAAACTAATAACACAGATTTTATCGAATTTTATTTTGATTTAAATTCCCGAATAGTTTTTATGACTTCGTAGGGACCGAATAGACAATCCTTATACAATAGGTTTCTTTTTTTCCTCATTTTGTACACATGCATAGGGTGCACAATACTTTTGGCCAAGGCTGTATATGTATTATACGGTTTAGTGCTACTCAATATTTGGCTTCGCAAAGTGCTCTTCAACAAGAGAGATAGGATTTTATTTCCCTTTATGCAAGAATGACGTAGAAAAAATAGCATTTAAACCAGAATCTGTGCACATTACTGCTTGGTAGTTAAATTACTGGTCTAGGATGAAACTTTAGAAGAATCCTATTATACGGAAGCTTTAAAGCGTTCCGGTAAATTTTAAATCTAAATTCCCCACTTGGGATAGTTCCAAGGTTTTTAAGCTTAGAGTTACATAGTACTATTTATATTCTCTATTCGACATTTGGGCATGTCTTTATCTCGATAGCCCCACGAGTTATCATTTGAAAAACGATAATTAGTTCTATCGAGGATTTGTTTGTGTATAAAATATTATCAAATATGCAGACTTGTTTGGTTCTTTGTTTGATGTCGTACTTGGTTGTGGTAGAGTTAAGAAAATTAAGACTCTAAACACATCTCTTTTTTAGGGTAGTCGTGTAGAATAATTCATGTTTTTTTTTCTACTTAAATTTCAATTCGATTAGATAATTTTTGAACGAAAGAAGTAAAAACTCAACAAGTAATTATCGACCGACAAATGGGTACATTATTATTTGTATAGAAATAATCTTTATAACGAATGTCAATATAGCCAAAGTTGGGTTAAAATTATTATAAAAAGCGAATTCAATAGCCCAATTTAAAGGCGCTAGGTATAAAATAATTTAATGGGCTTTTAACATTTTATAGCATAACGATTGACGCTTATTAACGTTGTCCTCTGAGATATTTTCGTCCAAAGTTTATATACGATCTTACGTTTTATTACATCAACGAACGACAACTAACTACGGCTATATTCATCATGAAATAGATTTCTTCAATACAAAATCACTGATTCAATGTTTTACAAGGGAATTTTATTTTTATTTATTAAAAATATTGGTTGTACACTAAATTGTATATATCACTACATTTTATATACATATGTATATATTGTATTTAATTATGCTTTTATTGCAGGAACAACAAACTATTTCAGTCGTCAAAGAGCTGGAAATGCCTATTGATATTCTTTCTCAGTTCGATCGGAAATTGAGGGAAATAGTCGTAACACGATCCGTTAAGAATGGATGCCGTTTCCTTTTGCCCCATTACGGAATGAAGGAGTTATATGTCGCCGTCGAGAAGTTGCGTGCGCAAAAGGCGAACTGCGAACGGTGCAGTTGAGGTTGGAATGGATGTGGGCGACGCGGCAGAGATCGATCGTGCGTACACCGATCGTGCGGTGGTGCACACTCGGTGCGTCGGTGTCGCAAGGGCGCCGCCGGCGTTGCCTCATCCGTCAGTCGCGGCGCACCGCCTCAATCGGTGACCTTTGCGAAGCGGCCGCAAAAACATGAGCGCTTTCCCTTCGCACTTATGTGAAGATGAGCTTAACACGCGCTCATTATCGTTTCCACTTTTTGCCCGACGAAGACAAATGTCTTGTTTCGTCACGCAAAAGCTGCCGAACGACAGCGCTCGAAAGCTTGTTATGCAATTTTCAAGAATCGCGAATAGTTCTTATATGGTAATTTTATTTTCCATTATATAAATAAAGGTTATAAGACAACGATTACTGATTCACTAATTCAGTTAACCTAAACCCAAATAAAATCAGATGTAATATAATATTAGTATAAACAACAATAATGAACCAACGTAGTATAGTTACTAATGATATTAATCTAGATGCGATTATATATACGATTGCGGATGATATGAACGCTCGCTCTCGTTCGGGGGCCTCGGGTGCTGGCGGGTGCTGGCGGGCGGGCGTCGACCCCAGCGGGACGCCGCTCCTCTCGCGCTGACACCGTATTAGTCAATGTCGGGGTGGAACGTCGGGGCAGACGGCGAATGATCCGAAACGAGCCGTCTGCCACCCCGGCCCCGACACTTAGCGGACAGATATCGCCAGCACCGCCACCTCGAAACCTCAACGCATCACAGCGCCCCCGCCGCCCTCAACTACTCATGCAAATCATCTCGATGTATACCACAATCAGAATCAACCCGTTTTGATCAACTATATTAATTCGTGGCAACCATCTTAGTGGCCTCCGAGTGTCTTCCTTGATCGTGGCCCCGACTTAATACGGAACGCATGCGCATCGGAATGAGCGCAAAAGTTACGCGCTCCGTGCGAGCGCCATGCCGGTGCGATTCTCCGCGCTTAGCCTTTATCATAATAACAATTTATGGGCCCGACGGCGGCGCTCGCTCGCGTAAAATAAACTGACCGTATTTCGCAATCAATTTGTCGAACGCTTTCATTGCGCGCGCTCCGTAATGGAGTTGGCTTCTGGTTATTTACGAGCCGCCGCTGGTGCGCTGTCCGTTGCCCCGCCGGGGGCGCCCAGCGTTAATACCCCCCACTCATTAGCGCATAAATTTTGCGCTGAACTAAAGTGAGGACAACTTCAACATGCATACATTGATTATTAAAAAGAGAAAAAACCATTTAGAGCTTACTGATTCACGATACATGTATGTACATATATTAATTGATATTTAGCTAAAAGTTTTATTTAAATTACGTAGATATGACTCTGATTTATTTTAATCGCATTCAGCCGACGTACACATATAAATAAAAACAATATGTACGACGAATTGTCGGTCATTTGAGAACTAGTCTGTTTATTTTTAATGATACAATCCGAACAAAAAAAAGAAATATTCATATCTTTAACAACGTTTCTTTTCTTCAAATAATTTTGAAGCAGTTGTAGTGCTAGTGTTACATTATAAAAAAAGAAAGATTTGTACGTTTGTTTGTAGCTATACAATCAAAAAGTACTCAACCGATTTTGAATATTCTCCCATATATAGAAAGCTACACTGATTATATTTTATTTAAAAGTAATTGAAATATTGTTACGATAATCACAATAATCTAACCTAAAGATATCAAAGCTTTGTCAATGCAAGTAATTATTTGGCGCGCGCTGCGATTATTATTGATGTTTTGTATCATTGCTAAGTCAGCACTGGGTACTGCATACGTAGTGTTCATCATTACTTACAAAAAGTTCCACGAGGCCACATGTTTAATCGTAATATAACTATTAGTAGTAACAATAACTATTTTATCTCTGAATTAGTCAATCAAAACACTAGTAGAATTGAAAGATAAAAATGACATTCGTTTCATTATCCAACTAAATAGTTTCATAATGTAAACGTAAACTGTATGTAAACGTTATGTAATGTGTATGTAAACGTTAGTTATATGGGTTTAATTTTCTCAATTGTTTGAATCGGATGTGACATTTTATTTTGGGACATTTTTATGTGAGGTCCATCATTCAACATCTTACGCAGCGGTCTATAGCGGCATTGAATAACTTTCTTTCAAAAATACGGTTATAGGTTTTGTTGTTTATCGCTCAAAACTAAACTAAAAAAAATCTTCTCAGTACTAAACAATATTTACATTAATTTATATCAATTATACTGTTGAAACTTTTAATTGCTTCTAACGTTTCAAAGAAACGAGGCTCCTTGTAAAATATTAAACACATATTCCAAAAAGACCGACGATCCTTGCCGATTTGCCCAATTCTTTTTAAACGCTTCGGTCAAAACATTTTTTGTGTTAACAATTAATAAGTGCTTGGGCCAAACCTTCGGCGCAGTAGGATATGTAGATTGACCTATGAAAACAATTTTCTACTCGTGGCCAATAGTACGTTGGCTTATCGTGGGTCGGAGCTCTCGAAAAATAAATTATTTTGTTTCAGCAAATTAAAACTACATCAAATTTTGTTTATAGCGGGCGGAGTTACTGACGTTTCATAATAAATTACACTCTACGTCCCTACTAAACATAAGTACAGTTATATGTAACAAATTAAATCACGATAAAATATTAAAATTTGTTGACCTAATAACTGAGTTAGATTCAATAATGGGATTTCTGACATTGGCATTGGAAAGATCGTTGGTGTGAGAAATACCGTCCTTTTATTTGTAAGTTAATCTCGTTTAATCTTAACGATTAGCCGATTAATCGGTATCGCTCGCGCAACAGCCGCAATAAACGCGGGCCGTTACGACTGTGATAACTTCCCTGCTAGCCACCTCTCCACACCCCTCTACACCCCTCCACAGCCCTCCACACGCCCCATCCCTTGCTTCGGCCCCTCCGCCTCCCGCACGAACGATACAGCTTCAAGCGGAAAATTCAAACTGCACCGCGGCCTCTCTTATAATCGTTGCTGGAGTACATCATTCACCGGGGAATAATGTGACCTAATCGGCTTCGACCTGCCACAAGGTAACCTGAGACGAAGACAGCCTCCAGTGAATTGAATTGTGCGGTTAATTCACGCTTACTGAATTGTACGAGCGTGTACAGCGTTTGAGTTGGGACACTGTGTGACAGGTTATTGAATTTGAAGTATTTTAATTAAAATTACTTAAAAGTTGTTTTAAAGGTTTCGAATACTCTTATACTAGGAAAAATCATCACCGGTTTCATTAAAGATTTCATTCTAAGCTATTTCTGTATTTACTAGTAAAAAAATGTCGTTCACTTTATTGTTTCAATTTCCCTATTTGCAAAAGTAAGAAGAAGAGCTTTTTAAGAAATTATTGTATCATATATCTCTGTCCTAAGGTTTCATAACTTGGATAAACCCTACATTAGCAGGATCACGCACGAGGACATGCATGGTTCGACAAAAGTATGGGGATTATCGGTTAAAGGCCGGCGGAGTCCACTGTATATAACTAATTGGTGGCGGAGGGCGGTGAAAACTGTCCCAGAATGGATGAGTATCCTAGGTGTGCGCATTATTTGTAAGGACCACCGACACAGTCCTTTGAACTATCGGCCCATTCCACAACCGGGCCAAGAAAGACCTTACGAGGGCGACGCCTTTGGATTGATAAATTACAGTGTCACTAACAGAGGATTGAATTTCGGAGCGTTTCAAAAGATCTCTAAAGTGTTGTCGAATGGTCGAGAGACCCAGCAATCACTACGCATGATAACGTTACACAGATACCACTGTGTATTACACTTGTACACTGTGTGTAGACAAGATGGGAAGATTTTGTTTTTTAATTTGCTCTCCTTTTTTTATACTATTATTTTTAAATAAGAATGTACCATACGTTATTATTTTTTAAAAACATAATCTAAGAATTTCAAACTAACGCATTCGTGGGCTAACTTAAAAATCCTTTTAAATAAAATATGTTATTTTTGTTTTTAATAAATCTTTAGTGAGCTCGCCTGATATCAAGAATTTTATCTGTAACTAAAATCTACAAAAAACAAGAACTCTATGCTATTTGCCCTTAAACTTTCCAGAAGCACTTTAATAAACTGATTATACAATTTACGTGGGTTTTATATCGAATGCCAGGTATCGATATAGTATTTAATAAGAAAAGTAGATGCGGACAATAAACTTAGTTCTGTAAATTATTTAATATTCTGATGGTTTCTTCTTAAACCACGATATTGCGCTGCCCGTGGCCAAAACAATATAAATTTGATAAAAACACACTACATAAAAATTCATTATATTAAAGAATTTAAAGAGGATAATTGCTATAAAAAGATTTAAGTAAAATGTGCTCTAAGAAGGTTTTATTTATAATATAATGAAATTGTAGAGATCGAAATGGTGTCTTTAGTTACTTACTTAAATAAAAAAATGGCTCAATGAATGTCAATACAACTTGAATCGATGGATTGTGGTTCTTATAATAAAGAAACAGATTCAATTATTTTTAAATATAAATGATTTTTGCCAATTAACTGAACTTACAACTTAATTACTCTTTTCAGACACTAAAAGAGGATTTGAGGATTGAGGCACGTGCGAGGATTTACACAATGAAATTAATAAAAAATTTAAGATAAACAATATAACATTTCATTAGGAGCATAGTTATAGAGTAACCACGGTCTTAATCATAATAATTATTAATAATTGGAGATCGTGACGTTAGTACTAATTTCAAATAGTTTTGTTTATTGTAATCTGATATCTGATATGTGGTGAAAATGGCATGCTGGGTTAGCTCGTAAATAAATACCTTTGTTGAGTGAAAGTAATTATGTGTGTAACGGAATATTTGTTAGAAAGGTTGAGTGGTGGATGTGATTGGATAGATGGCGCTGACCCATTTAAAATCACAGTATCGACTTATTATTGACCGTTGTATATCGTCTTTAAGAAATTTCATTAAAGTGTGCACCAAACTGTTACGTTAGTTTTCTTGTGTGACCTTGAACAGCTTACGTTATCTGTAATTCTGCTGTTATCCGTAAAATTATAGGACTGCCGCGAGTGGAACCGAACTAATTGAGTTCGTAGATTTTTATTTAGATTATTTGCAGAAGTGGTTTCATTGTAGAACACATTATTACCTCGCTATATACAAGAATGCAAAAGATGTTAGTCACATTATAATAATATTTTTCGGCTATAGTAAAACTTTACTCAAAGTTAGTTAATTAGAAAAATAATTGATAGATAAATAGAACTAATTAAATTTAAATTCAGAAAACACTTTTATATGAAGTTATAAGGTTGTTTAAAATAAAAAATAAGGCTTTGAAGTCGGTATATTCAAAATAATAATGTTCTAAAATTATCAGCAACAAAATTTCTAACACAATGTCCAGATGAAAGCAACATGGACTTTTCAAATTCTTTAGTTGGCCATAACTCTTGTAATTACTTAATAATATACTCTTACGTAACTTGTAAAGAAGGAGTACATTGTAAGGAGGTTGAACTGATTGCGCTGGCCCAAGTGTTGCGTTGAAAGTGGCGCGACGTTTGCTCGCAGCCGACCTCATCGATCAACCGCATTAACTTATTTAACGCTCGAATTGAACTGAGTAAACATTCGTGCAACTCGAGGACTTATCGGCGTTTAAGAACATTCCGATAAACTTAAGGATGAAGAGGAAATGATTTCAATGTCTCCTTACGGCTTCGTTTCTTTAAGACCAAATAAAAAATCGCTCGACATTAACATCTGCCAAAACCGATACTTTCATATTTTTGTTTTGCTAAAGTTCGATTGGTGGACGTGTTCAATTTTTGCCACCGCATAGTTCGGTAATCGCGATATGTTCTATCGATGTGCGTCGTGTCTAACCACATATGTCATAATTTATCGCCTCGAGGCGCACAGTGGGCTGGAAATAATATCTGTATATTTCGCGGTTATTTCCAATTTGGCGTGTTCTATTAAACTCCTTCAACGTGAAATTTTAAAATAACTAAAATATATACACTTTTTTTTATCAGAAATGTTGTTTAGTGAACGTTATAACTAAAATTAAGTGAAGTTATTCCGCAAATGGTCATTAATTATGTTAAGAAATAACACGATTACCATTCTAATAAAATTATACTTTTCTTTATAAACATCTAAGAAGTGTTTATGGTTCGTAGGATTAAATTTTGTTGAGTTTGTCTAGTGATGTAGTACAGTATTACCAGTTGTCATGCTGCCAAGCAGTTAACAGAAACTGCTGAGTTAAGCATATAACCATCATATATCTTTTGAATCATATAACTTTTGAACAATTAGCAAGTGCTAATAAATATCGAACCCATGGAGTTCTATCAGTTTGGTATTTTAATGAATTTAAATTTTTGCATAAACTTAAAAAAATATATTATTCAATACAATATACATGACAAATCATCTCATTCCTGGGTCACGAGTGTAATTTGGCTAAAGGGGACCGACTTTGCTTATCTTATCACTTAATTTTATTAAAAAAAATAGCGAAGGGAACAATAAAAATTGAATTTTATTTTAATGGAATATAGCCTTTTTGATATCCATGATGATTTTATTTACGCAATTTAACTTAATGCTTTAAATGTCGATCAAAATAAAACAACTAAATAATGAACTGTGACTATAATTTTTTATATTCACTAGAGTATTCTTTACTTTTTTTAATTAACATAATAATCACCTTTAACTAATTAGTGTGAAACCATTAGGCACTCTCGAAGGGATTTGGCAAGTGTTCCGTGACTCACGAGTTTTTATTATTATCTATATCAAATCTATAATTAAATCTGTCGATAAGTTGTTGTAATAATCCCATGAAAATATTGCCTCCTGGAGTTGGCTACAGGTTGGACCTCTAGGTTGGCTCAAAGTTTGTGGTTTGGACCAAACGTGGCAGATCGCTATAACTATTGTCAATGGCCGATACAACGTTACTTTCGGTGCAGTGTGCGGCGCTGCGGGCGAGCCGAACGCCCCGGGCTGTGCGCAACTGTAGCGCGTGAACGAGCGTGGCTCGCTCACCTTCGCGCAGCGTCCGTCTAAGCGAGCGTGTTCCACATCTCCTTACGTAGCGCCCAGCCATCCGATCCCATTTGCCCACCTCTGTGTGATATTGGCCGGATCCGAACAACGCTTCGTGTTTCGGGTCTATCCGAGAGAATACATAAATCCGAAACGGACCAGTCACCTGTTACTGCGGGCTAGATTTACTTTAATGATAATTAGCTTATAGTACGATACTTACAGCGTATGAAGCATGGGCAGCGGCGGGAAGGAGCCATTACTCAGCTCGGTGATCAGATTGCCGGCCAGGTTCCTGTGGACAGTCTTCGTTTAATCATCATAGATATTTAAATTTTAATGTACAGATAGCATTTTGTGCTATTGAGTGATAGAAGAGGCAGTGTGTGAATTAAAACTAAAACTTGAAAAGAAAAAAGGAACATAATTGATATAAATAAACGTGTAATAATGAATATCTAACAAACGGTTATTCTATGTCTGATATAAGAAAAATAAATCATGATCAAAGAGTTTCATTACAAACGTCACCTGTAACAAGATTTGGCAACAGTTTAAATAAACCTTGATATTTGCGGATCTGGTTCTGACAATCGGAGCGTGCGAAATGTTATTAGAAAGCGCCCGAGGGCGCTGTACCTCCGTGCATCATACGGCATTACGTTTGTGGGTTAACACTGAGTATGTTATGGTGATATTAGACATGCGATTAGTTTTTGTTAGACAGGTGCATAGTTATGGAGGACGCTCAGCCCAGCGTGGGTGTCTGCGTCACTGCGATTCCGGCGGCATCGCACCGCCGTGCTCTAGATAAGCATGCAATAATGGCTAATCGCACATAAAACTGTTCTCGAGCGCCGAAATAAGCGCCGTATAACAATGAATATCAACGGCGCGTTCATAAGTATAACGACCGCTCGGAATACTGATGCGGTCCCATAGACGATCATCGCCTCTTAACGGCCCGTTCGACATGAGCGGGATAGATACACAATTTGCTCATCCACTATTTGGCTCTGAACTCCCACACTTGTTAAGCCACAGACTGACCTAAAATTTAACTGGCAGTCTCCCAGTTTAGGTTTAGTAGTAGTTTTTGTAGTAAAAACTTGTTTGCATCGAAAGTCTTTCTTAGTTCTTCAGGTGTTCTTCGCTGAGGGAACTCACAGCGCCTGCAGCCGTTGAAGCTGTGCGAGTGCGGCGGGAGGGCGGCGCAGCCGGTTACGCTGGGCGCGCAACACGCGCAGCCCACGCGCCCCCGACAGCTCCTCGGGTTCGATCTCATCGAGCTCGTTGTCACCCACCGACCTGCGCAAGGACGCACAACACACACGAGAACGCGCGCTGTCATTGAATCCGCGATGTGTAAATGTTTTACAAATAAGTACTCGTAAGTGAAAAACATCCACTGTTGATCTATTTCGTCATTAGAACATCTTGAACATACGCAGAAGAGTATTAGTAAAAACGTATACATATTCTACTTTTTGATACATAAGAGAATCTGTCACATCTTAATTGCCATAATTTTAGACTGTCTCGGTAAGTATATTGTAAAATATTATTCAAAACTTCAATCATAACAAAGTTATCTTCTATCTATCGAACAAAGTTCTAAATAAACGTGTGGAAACGATTTTAAGTCACAATATTTATTGCCCATCTACTAAAACAACATAATTGTTATATGTTTGTATGGTACTTATTCTTTTTTTGCTGCTCGAAATCAAATTGTCAAACGTATAACGATGAAAGGTCTATTAAGAAGTCTATTAAACTACTTATTATATTATACTAAAGCTCAAATTCTTGAATACATAGACGTGATTTGTGGGGTTCTAATCTTTCAAATTACGGCGTGGCAATGAACTTGGAGAGGTCAAGTGGTCAGTGGAAGTCCCCTCGCTAATTAGACATGGGGTGGGTGGAGGCGCTGATGTGGAGCTCACATTTTATACAAACTTAACCCGAACGCGACCTTTTTGCTCCCCCTTCTAGCGATTGCGTTATCAAACTTCCTTCGTTTTGAATTATTAGATAATTAATTTTATCAGCATCGTCCCAAAATTAAAGAAATACTCTTTGTGTATTTTTTATTTAACTGTACCTAAAAATCACGCGGCAATGGACGGGCACGAATTTAGATTAGAAATGCTAATTTAATAATAAAAAGAAGCCTTCTAAACCCCCGGACCCCGAACAATGGAAGTTGACAAAAAGTTCAGATTCATTCGAAGAGAAAATTAAAAATTAAAAATGTACAAAGGACGGTGTAAATATTTATCCGTTGGCGACGTCGATCCGACCAAAGAGATGCTGAATTAATAAATGCAAAGTCATCCCAGAATCTACGATCCACGATTCCAGATCCGAAAGCCATGTATAACTAACTCCCCCCGCTTTGCATAAGTAATAGGGGTACGAACATAATATATAAACCGAATGAACAGATTCACTGTAAGCTTTATATGAATTTTAAAAGTGTCGCAGGCTGATTAAAAAAATATATATTAATATTTAACCAACATTAAAGAGCGACTGAATGGTCTAATTTAACAAAGTGGTCATAACTCCTCTCAACTCTAAACTTTTTAAACGCTCGGTTAATGACACCTGTTAATTGATAAAGGTTATGAATATTGTTTCATAGTAATTGACTACCCCGTTGGTTTAGTGGCTAATGGTCCTGCCTGCAAAGATGAAGGGCGTGGGTTTAATTCCCACCCGGGACAAAATATTTGTGCGACAAGCAGAAGTATTTCTTCTGTGTCCGAGAGTTATTTATCTATATATGTAAGTATAAATTTCAAATATATATGTACGAACTTGAGGTAAAGTATTAATATCAGTCGTCTGGTTACCATAGCATAGGCTCCGCTTAGTTTGGGATCAGATGGCTGTGTTTCAGTTGTTGTAAAAAATGCACCCGACCGCCGAAGATGACAAATTCTCGAAGCCTATAACTACCGGTATCCGAATACATCATGTTGTTAAGTTGTCAGAAAGTTTCATTTATAATCAAAAACATTAATAATAATCATTATCATGTTCCAAAAAGGATGGGGATGGTTTAATTTTATATTTTTTCGCCTTCGGGTGATATCGTAAATAAGGTCGCGCCGAGCGCGTGCCTCCGACGGCGGGCATTAATCATACGCACGGAGGCCGATGACGCGCAAAAAGCGTCTAAGCGGCATTTTCGCTAAGGGCCAACAACTAGCTAAGTGGTCGGTGGGCGGACGTCAGGAGACGCACAGCTACTCCTGTCACATGACACCGCGTTATAAATTACCAGTACGCAGTACGGCTAATCTATAACGTAGCAGCTTAATTAAGCTTTGAATGTTTTCAAATCTTTTTAATATTTTAAACATATCCATATTGCGGTTTAAATATCCTTAACTTTGGCTAATATTTAAACGCCCTTAAATGATAAGTTTTATTGATTCGGAAAATAATATCTACTATTAAAGGATGTGACACTTTTGTGAACACTCTACCTTTTTTTAGTGTGGTGTAATGCCTTATGGATACCTAAAAGTGGACAACCAGGTTATGTCGGACTCACACCGACTAAAACCCCATTGTGGTCACCATCGGCTCTGATGAAGGGTCATAGGATCTCCATTTGGAACATTATCACAACTCCTCAGTCACATGGCCACGATAACCCCATCCTGGGAGCAGTAGCATGCTGCCCTTAACACGCCCCCGGTGCCATCGTGATGGCTCGAGACCAACCGAACTCCTCGGGGTCGCTTCTACGGGAAATCCCCGATCGGTGAACACTCCACCTACCTTGTGGCATATACTGCACCAAAAGAAGTTTTGCAGTTCTCGTGTTAGTAGGACATTATTAACTATTAGCTATTTTAAATATTTTCAGTTTTTTACTATATATTTATGTATTCGTGCAGCTTCGCTCATTTGCATTTTGTTTTAAATGTTATTTCCGATTTAAGAAAAATTTCGAGGATAAAAAATTGTTTACATCGCTTTCCGTCCCACAAACTATACGCATGCCATAAAAATTGTACCAAAGCGTTGCTCGAAAGAAAGAAAACCGACAAACAAACAAACACACATTATAATGTTTATAAAATTTTTAATGACATTTACCATAACCGATACCGTTATATAAACTTTAGAATTCGTTTAGATAATTTATCTGCGTTAAATTAGATTAAAAGTGATTCACGTTGTTTCGCCTGGTTTGCATTTTCCTTGTCAGACAATGAACCTACGTTTAATAAGTCCTGACGCAGCAGTTACTCCCAAATGTCTCTAATTGCAGCTTTCATACGCAAAACACCAGAAGATAAATATCGAAATTATAAGTAAAATACCCAATTAAGTTAGGTTTAATTAATGAGAATTATCAAATCTACAAAAAGCCATGGAGATGATAGAAGTATGTTTATGTTTAGATAATATTGAACATTTTTGCGTTTAAGAGTTCGCTTTGACATCGCAAGCTTCCCATTAATTAATCGACTATGGCCCAAGAATATGTCGCAGGTACGCTTCATAGTTAAAGTAAACAAGTATAGGTGAGTGTAGATAATGTTAGGGGCGGTCTGCCGCTGGAGACCAAACGTCTGTTAAGTTAATGGAAACTTAGAACACTGCGACCTCCGATTCGATGACAGGAATTCTCTCACATAATTGAGCTGGCTTCTCTCCAGTCGCCAATTTATTACCATATTCCTGCATTATTTTTCCTACTGACCGATGAAGAAGCTAACATGCGTGTATTTATTTATTATGTATATATAATTTGTCATGGACTAGAACTAAGACTGAAGGCAGAACTGTACTTAAAATACCTGGAATCATCGTAATCAATTTTTTATCGCTTTATGAGGTTCGTAATATATTAAATCCAAGAAATTTATATCCATTTCTCCGTAATAGCTTAGTGAGCCCGGTATTATCCATTTACATAGGGAATCCCAGCGGTACGGAAGGATTGTTAGACTTAACAACTCGGGCATTAGTGAGCCTGATAAATGTACATAAATACATCTTACACCATTAGACTGATCTTTTGATCTATACGTATTAAATTTTCCTGGAAATAATTTGCAGTAACTTTGGCCGTATCGGTAGCGGCGCTCGTAGGTACTAGGCGCAATTGGAGCAGTTAACTACATTACTCTGCGTAAGTAAACCGCCACTTAGTGCATTATTTACGAGCCGGGGTACCGAGCAGTTTCCTTGATCTTCGAGAGAAAAACGGGTGGGTCGCCTTCATGATATAGCCGTAGTTCGAGCACCGACTCCCTTAATTAATCCAAGCGAAGATTTATACGTTCGCAGGCAACCAAGAGCTAACGACCCAAGCGCTCGGTAGGACGATAGGACGTTCCTATGGCGATTTATAAGCAATCGGTATGGCTACCACTGTGATAAATAACATAATATTTTAAAGTTAATACTTGAACTTGATATTTATCATTTAAAAATAATTTTAGCTGCTATTTTGTTAGCAAGTCAAACTATTTATAGATCGTAGTTATCTTAAGCGCCACCTTGATTAATTGACTATATGCAACTCTTGATGTTAACTAACTTTTGATAATATGTGCGAGAGGATATGAAATCGAACAGAATATAGATCAGTAACAGATCTCAAAGTATCTTGAATAGATTCTATTAGGTATGTCCATTTCGAACGCGGTTTAAGTGGCGGAATCTTTTGCGTCTTTTTCACGACGTTCCACAATGAAGAACTAGGCGGTGTATCGGTCGGTGACGCGGCGCGATCTCTCGGACGCACGTTAGGATTCGTGTTTATAAACACTCTTCGCTAATAGCTGGAAGTATAAATATTGTTAGCTGACTGGTCATTGACCCAGGGCTTTTAAAGTGGCGCGCCACCACTGCTTATGTCCAGTCAACGTTGCCCATGAATGTTTATTAGAACATGGTAAAAAGTTAGGCATTTTACTCTGTTAGGCATAATGAATAAACTATTGCAGGGTTACCACCAAGGGCTACATCATGACTTATCATCAGGACAAATCAGTAGTCTGGGACTAGCAAGTTCAAAAAAATTTGCATACCATTTAATTATCAACGGTATTCAATAGCTAATGGACAAAACGCGTACACACATAAAATTACAGAACAAGAGACTATGCGGTGCCTGAGCCATGGTCACGGTTGATTCTGACCTGTTGAAGCTCAACGTTTTTTTTTCTTTGACGAAGTCTGTATTTCTTAGACTCTCTATAAAAAATAAACAATATTTTTAAATGAACTATAAATAGTTTTAGGCTATTTAAAATTTATTTGTTGGACTGCCGAACTTGTTACATTTAATTCGTATGGACACGGATCGATTGGTACGCTTTTGAACTACCTAAGTCTGTTAGAAAACAGATCGTTATTGGAATCTATAAATCAGACCAAATAATGTCCTTCACTTGCGCAAAAAATTACGAGACTTATGTATTAAGCCTATAAAATAATTTTAACTGTAAGAGCTTATAACGTCGAAATATTACCTCTTGGACCCCAATTTGTTCTCTACATATAGAAAATATCTCTCTGAACGTGCACAACCGATAATCTTGTACAAATAAAACAACACGCATGTATTAAAAATAGTTCGAAACAATATTCATAACACTTGTGTCAGCATCCTGATAAAGATTGCTTATCGCGTCATTAAATTTAACGTTTCTCGCATATTTTAAAATGAATTCTCCAATAAAATGGAATTATAGATGAGTAATTTCGAAAGGACATTCCAAAAGATTCCAGAGAATCCCTTCTGAAATTTAAGTTTTTCTTGTATAATTCCTATCAATATCCCTAGCTAGTAAGATGTAGAGATATCACGATCCTTTGCAATAGACAAAATAATGAAGTAATAGAGTCAGGGAAAGTGATACTAATAAGGATTTTCATTGTCTATGAAAATCTATATAATAGCTGGTTATTTAATAATAGAATTTCATTGTTGTGCTCTTTGTATTATAATATAAATAAATAAAAGCAGCAAGGTCAAAGGGCTTTTTAAAATCATTATTGTTCTGTCATGGTTGGTGAATTACATAAACGAGCGACCCCTACTTAACCAATCGTTACAATAATAAGCGTTTTGACGAGGATTTATTTTTGATTCCATTTGTTTATGTATTTAAAGTTCAGATTGAATTTTCAATTCAAAATGGTTCCTTACAATCCCAACGCGTAAAAAGAAAATTCACGGTTTTGGTATCCCGACGAAGTTTTCTAAAGTCTCAAATATTTTATTAGTATTACATAAAATTCAAAACGCATTAACCATTTCACTGAAGTGAAAGATGCAGACACTTTTGACTTTAACAACTAATTAAAAATCATTATGATATTTCATTTCCAATATTCTTATTAAGAATATAATTTTTCATTTTTATTGACGGTGGAGAGAGTGTAGTGTAGGAGAGGCTAAACGAGTGACTGAGTGACGTGTCCGGTGTGCTACATGTACGGCTTGTACTCACAGGAGTTGGAGGCGTGGCCAGGAGGCCCGAGGCAGCCGGCGCAGGGAGCAGGCGTCCAGCCAGAGGCGCACCAGAGCGGCGCCGCTCAGAGCGCCCGCCGCCGCCTCCAGCCGGTTCGAGGACAGGTTCCTGCGCACACGCTCACCACTGACACGCACACACTCTTATTCATTCAATCCCATTCTATTCATTCATTCATTCATTCGCATTCAACGACACCCTCATTTGTTGTCGATCGAGGATATACATCCTCGTGCACGATGTATTGAGCTAGTCCTTTATCACCTAAAACAACATAACTGCTTTGCATCAAGGCGGATGTGATCTAGCACAAGTCGGTTTGTTATTAACAATAAATAATGGAAATAAAATAAATATTGAAATTTTGTTTTGACATCACACCTTAAAAATTGTACATACGTTACCCTCAGGAATGTAAGTAAAATACGTTAACAATTAGAGATTCGGTTGCCGCCGCACCTTGTGAGCCGGTCCTTGAGCAGCGCGAGCTGAATCATTAATGGCGTGTAAAAGTGCCTCTCGTATCGCACTTGCCGAATAACTGAATTAGAATTACCTCGAATTGGCGACAGCACCTACATGTTTAGCGGGCAGCTTATCTTGTTATATCCTTAGACCAAGGGCACTATACCACACATTCTTGTATCAATTACTGTCCAATAGACATTAGATATTGTATGAGAAATTAAATTTAAAACAAGAACAAAATGCAAAATATGTCTAGAATACGTATCAAATATTTTTACACTATGTAAAATGATTCAAGTATAGCGTCGTTAAACGCCAGTGCCATCTTATTATGTCATTCGTACATAAGTTATTATTACTCGTAATTTCGCCGAACAATTTAACGTAATTGTGTTATAAGTATATGTTTCCACATATATAAAATTTGTATTGTATGTAAAATGTTGGTGCTGTAGAAAATAATACAATAAGAGATGCAATATTATAAATCTCTATCATTTATCACACTTTGTGAATAATATTTTTAAAAACCCGATTTACGTAATAAGAACATTGTATTCAGTAATTGTAACATTTATTCACGGAGTCTAAAAATAATATTTTTTCGTTACGGACAACTGAACAACTAAAGATTGATTGTGTTAGCGAAAACATAAAAAAAATGGTGAGGTTCCGTCACATGTCGCGTCTGTAATTGGATTTGGGCATGTCGGGCCAGTTGCGACTCGCGTATAAACTTGAGTTGACCCTAATCCCGTTGACTAGTCGCTTCTCGCTGCCTCATACTTCTCTTGTTTTTTACATATAGGATGCGGGAGTGATGCATATTTAATAAGGGATCCTTGTTTTTTTATTTTTTGTTTATATTTTAATTGTGCCATAATAACATATGGGTAACTATTGTCTCCTTGAATGATAGGTTATCAATGGAACATTTGTTAGCGTGCACTCTTGCAAATGTAAGAGACAGGTTAACTAAAGCAGCCGTGTTGTTAATGCTGTAGTTACAGGGTGAAGAAACCGTGTGCACTCGTAGGTTCGTGATCTGAAGCGGTGTTAGTGCTCTGTTGTCGTGCAAAAAGTGTCGCAAGAACTTACAAATCGCGCAGCGCCGTGGCCGACTGGAGGGCGTCCGGCGGCAGCGTCGTGATGTTATTGTCCGACACGTCCCTGTAGAGAAAAATGTACAACTTCAGCTATTTCTCTCTCGTGCGATCATTTAGCATTTTTAGACAATGTTATTTCGCCTTAAACTAGATTAAAAACACGTACTTGCATTTTTAACTCACAACTATAACAACTATAACTATAATAGGTGTTTACTTATGAAGTAGCTGTTATTTAATATAACACATAACATTTAAAATGCAATTTATGTATTGTTGGCCAAGAATAAAAAAAAATTAATAAATTTAATTTTAACATATGGAAGTCTATCATTAAATTCAGTAATTTGTTAATTAATTACATCTTATTTTCATCCTACTTGAGTTTCTTTTATCAGTATGGCCATTTCAAAAATACAAGTAATACGAATGTATGGATACGAGTAGCAATCCGCTCATAATTTAATCGACGAATGAGAAGTTGACACTATAAACTAACGCGATCTATTATTTTTTTATTGATTTGAACTCGATCTGCAAAATTTGATCTAAAAAATGAATTTATTAGAGGCAATAGAAGCTTATGGTCAATCTACGACTGAACAGCGAGTTTTATTTATTCTACCACCATGTATCAATGGATAAGCACTATTGTATTCGCGCGTAGTGACTGTGCATTGGTGTGTAATACATACCATCTTACATCTGCGGGTGACTACCGGAGCGCAAGCTATGTATGGCACTGTGTCCTTTTGGGGAGACAGGTCGCTTACCATCAAGGGCACCACGTGTTCTAGTCTTCTTACTTTATTTCCTTTATAAAGCAAGCTTTCGACATTAATATCAAAGCAATTCATTTTCGTAAAATTGGTGATGTATTGATTTTCTGAAAATAATAATCCAATTTTTTTAAGTTGTATGTAATTTATTAGTTTTTTAAGAACAGGTAAGTAGTTTATAATGTAATAGTGTTTATTTTTTTAATTTTCTAATAAATTTAATTATTTTAAATGATATTGACTTTAATAATATATACACATACATATATATGTCCGCACAACGTAAAACGCGCGTTAAGCGCTCCAAGCGCACCTAGTAAGCGTGTGGTAAGTGGCAGGGGTAAGGATTTCCCGCATGTAAATAGTTCCAAGGAAATGCCAAATTTCCCTAGAATAGTGTACGATGAGAATAGCTCAACGTCGGCGAAGGAAATGCTGCGCGCCGAGACGTAACGGATTAATGATGCGATCTCCGAGAAGTGTCGCGCAGAGCTATATCGTCTTCAGTTTCCGTTGCTGAAATATTTTCATTCCGGCAAATTAATTTTATTTTCCTATTTAGTATATATTTCTTAAATGTTCTTACGTGTGTTTCACTATCAATTGCTTTTGCTAACGTCAATCGCGTCATTGCTTAGAATTTTGGATTTTTTTCGGTACGCGAGCCGTGGTAGCTCAGTGTCCAGGCGCTTGCTTTAAATTCAATATACTCGAGCAACCTGAGTTCAAATTCGGTGCCGGCACCAATGAATTTGTTAATTTATAATTAACAATTTTAAGTGCTGATTTACCACGTGAATATATTTACCACGGTGAAGAAAATCGTCTTGAGGAAACTTGCATATTTAAGAAACGATAAAAAAATTCTTAAATATGTGAAGTCCGCCAAGCCGCAGTGGGGTCGTGTGATGATCTGTGCCCTTATCAGACCTCATCTATACAGAGGGTCTGTATAGAGAAGGCCTGTGCCCAGCAGTGGAACATATGTAGGCTGTTACTTTACTTTTACTTTTTAACGGGACAGTTTGCACGTAGTAAGCTCTCTCAGCACATTTGGTGCTAAGTAATGACCGCTATCCAGAGACACACCAAACACCAGAAATATTGCAAGCTTCTTACCAACAGCTGAAAAAGAGTACCCATAAAATCTCTTTCTAGAAAGAGAATTACGCTCCTTACTTTTGTTGCAGGCTGGTTTAATTGTTAATATCGGAGCACCTGTTTGTTGTGATTTTACCAGAGGAAAACTGCTCTAGTATAATAGCAAAGCAAAAAAATATAAATATAGCAAAGTGATATTTCCACCAAGGGGAAATTTTCCAAAAAAAACGGGCCTCGAAAATTCACGGCGCCAAAGAAGCTGCGGGTAGGTCCTTAAGGACCTTATATTATTTGATGTTTGGTTGTGATAATTTTATATAACATTTGACAATTATAACATTACCAGCTACAAATGTGGTGAGGTTCGGTTGGTGCGGTAGGGGGTTGGGTGAGGGACGGGGGCGGTGTGTAGCGCGCCTTATTGCCGCCATCCATCATCCGTTCCCCCTCCCCTCCCTTTACCTCACCCGCATCCCTCATCTCTTCATTCACACGCAGGATTTTTTAATTCTGCCCGATTGCGATGTTATGACTTATCACCAAATATTAAGCATAAAGCTTTTTGTTTAATTGTACATATTTCAAACATTTAACTGTTTTTGTAAGTCAGTAATATACAGAAATCTTGAAACTAGAAAATAGTGACCAAAGCTATCTTTGTTTTCACCCTGAATAAATCGCATGCTAAAATTACCCGAATATTACACAAATAATAAAATAATATCTTAGTCTTAGTAAAATAATATGAATAGTATTGCAAATATATACGTACAAACGAAAATTAATCGCTGAGGCTATTGGCCCATCTGTTTCAATTTAAATTTGCTTAGAATGGGGGCAATGATAAATTCAAAGTCTCAACTCAAATGAAACGTACTTATACCTACTCATCTCAAGAAAAGTTCCTCGTTCTTTCCGAAATATTTCGCATATGAATATATCGTTATATTCGATGCAATGAAAACTGAAATAGTATTTGAGAGTTCGAAATTGTCACGTGGTATAAATTTGTAGCGTTTATATTTTGCTGTAGAGGCAAAGGTTTATAAAAGTCTATGGACCTTATTTCACATAGTGGCTGAAAAGCTCATGCCAGGTTGTTCTAGTCTAGTGATATGAAATAGCATTTTATTCCATTTATGAAATACGGATATATTATAAATTGCCTTCTGTATTGATAAAAGTAAACCACTACTGTATTACACTAGCGTATTTATAAACCTAACGTGGTATTTGTTCTAAAATTAAATTTAAAAATCTATACTAGATTAGGCCGTATCCAACATGCCGATCAATGAGAATGCTCGCCAAGTAAGGAAGAATAAATCGTAGGAACAACGGACGTATTTAAAATTACTTGCGGACATCGGTGTTATGTTCTACTGAACATATATTCAGAATGGATGTAGGTAATATAGTAATAAGAGTAGCGGTTCGCCTCGTTTCCTGCTTGATGGTCTACTGACTTCGCTCGACACTGACGGCACTGTACAACTCGCTCTCTCGAAGATGTCCATGTTTCCCTGACCTGAATGCTAGACAATTTGTTTCCCCTTTCCTGCCTTCTTCGTTGTAATCAGCAATTGCTTCCGAAGCAACTGCAACATCGAGCTCCGATTTCATTGTTCAACTCAATGCAAAACCTTCGATGCTGTCTATGGGTCGGCATGGCAGTGGTTATTGCCTTAAGTCAGGTGAGCCGCTTGCTCGTTTGCCCGTTATTGTTAATAATTTTTGCAAGTGTTTGCTTGTTAAGTGATTCCTGGATGCAGTGCATTACAGTGCGCCATATTTAGAAAAGTCTTTCGTGTTGTAAAAGTTTTTCTTATCTTTGTTTATAAAATACAAAATATTTATATTTATGTTATTATAAAATTGAGCCAGCTTTGTACATTTTAGGATACACTGATAGCGGTAAGACCCTTACAGAGTCCGCCTGAGGTAGAAGCACAGCATGTTCCGTAACTCTACCACCGTGCGGTAATGCAATATCACTACTGTGTCTCAGGGTGACAAGTTCAACGCGTTCTGTATTGTAATTGTGACATACAGGTCAAATTACGATGTTATTTATGTTATGGACAAGCGGATCGCTGACCAACATGGAACATAAAAACAAAATTCTATTTACATAGATAATGATTACGTATGCCTAGACGATTTGTCGTAAACGACGACCGGTTCTCCCTTTCGGGAGTCTTTGGAAATAGCCGCGACTGTGCGCGATAAGGAAGCTACGTGTCTAATTAATGGCGTGGCATTCCGAGCCGCCCGAGCCCGAGGAGTATGAGAGTCCAGGGTGACTATCTAGGTCGCACATTAATAAATGCGACGCCCGTGCGTATATATAGCGCCCAAGTAGCGGCAGGAAATGCACAAGCGACGACGCGCCAGTTTCAGTTTTCATCTCGTGACGCAACGCCGGCCTAATGGTAATGATGAAGCCATATGACTATATCTTCAACAATCTACCGCATTCTAAGACGACGTTTTGGATTTAGAATGTGGAAAACTCATAAAAGATCAGCTTAGTAAATAAGACAGAAAATAGCACAAGAAAGAGCACCTTAGAAGTTGCGCTAAGCGGATTACATTGTCCGATGTACAGTTGAAGGGCTTTGCCTTGAGAGACGGAGCCTCCGCCTAGAATAGAAACTGCGGGAAACAACGGGGCCACTGCGATTTCAAGTCAATTTTCCGCAACAGGCATAAATCAAACGGATTCAGTTCCCCTAATGAGGTCGGGCGAACGCTGGGGGGTCCCGCAGTTGCCACAGATTGGACACCGTTGGTAATTATGGAAGCTAATCATATTTAATTTTATTGAGACCGTTCAGTTCCTAATTTATTTTAGGGGTAATTATTATATCTATATGTAATCTCGAAGAAGACCTACCGTTGTTTTAAAGTTTTCGCAGCAGGAAGGTATTGATTTGTTTGCTCCAATTAGAGTCCGCGCGGACATCGACACAGCGGCGGTGGGAGGATGCTGCGATCTTTGATTCACTAGCTACAAGTTCCTGCTCTATTACTGCGCTATATTTCCGTCTTAATTTACTTGTTTCCATTTAGTGTCAGATATAATTTGCAACTTAATGCTCTACAAATAAAGTTCTTAAATAAAGAGATAGTACAATAATACAATTTAACCGTTTTTAGATGAGGATTAAAGAAAAATACGAGTTCTGTTTTTCCAAATTAAAAAAAAACTTCATACTAATTTTTTATACTCCATACCAATATGTTTAAGTATATAATACGAGCGTAGCTCAAAAGACTATTCGGTCGATGTTGGTAAATGTGGTATTGATCTGTTTTTATTAAACGTAAGAGCTATATAAGTTGGGTTTTAAGGGAAAAAAAAAACGGTAGACTTGGTAAAGAATAAACAGATTCGATAATTGGTTTTGTCGTAGTAGTGTTTTAGTTTCAGTATTAGTTATAGAAATCAAAAATAAAATTTCCAGTGGGATACAGGCTACGTATGTGTCTAACTCATGAACGAACGGGTCTCTACGACGATATATATAATATCTAACAAATCAAACGAACAACACATGCCTAATACAGGTACTTTTTGTACTTCAGTTACAATAAGGCGTTCTAAATAAAACCCATTATTGCAAACCTAACATATTATTGCTTGTCTTGTAACGCTTCCGTAGCCTATTGGTATAGGCCCCCGCTTTACAAAATGAAGGTCGTGGGTTCGAATCCCGCGGAGGGCAAAGACTTTCGGATGGGCTTGTAAAAAGTCGGACCCGGCTTCTTATCGACGCCATCTAGCGGAGGCTTGGAGAAATCGTTACTAAGAGGTCGGTTTAATGTCACCGTCTCTGCACCTGATCTCTTTCATGTTCTGTCGGGTATCTGTCCCATTAGGCTATGAGAGTGAGTACATCTGCGTTTGCGCAAATGCTTGTGTACTATGAAATATCCCATGCAAATGTTTGATTTTTTGTTGATTGGCCACCGTGTTTGGAATCGGTCGGGAAGATAGTTATTATTATTCCTTGCAAATGACAGTCATTTTCACGTCAATATGATTTTAAAAAGATAAACTTTTTCCTTCACGGCATATAATTCGCACATATAGGACATAATTTAGGAGATGACGTAAACGGTCAATAACACTGAAATTTGTAAAGGATCAACTTTGCAATAAACTCTTCATATTAAAATAAGGATCATTCAAGTTGGTTGGCAATTGAAAAAGAACTCTTACTTTTTAAAGTTTTAGGAGATTAAAGCTAATATGTTATATAATCGTCTCACTGACTGCGCTAAAGGTCGTAAGGGCTAATAAGAGGACGTTAAGGTGTAAACATAACAGAGTCATTCACGTGCACAATGCACGTAATAATTGGTCGGGAGTTCACTGTCCGGCGACGAGTGTCGCGCTCTGACGTCACAGCGCGCTCCCTCCCTCGCGCCCCGCTCGCGCAACCCCTACATCGCCATTCGTATGACCCGAGCCGCGGGAAATATATGCGTACTATGTCTGTACCTATAATTTAAGATATTTTAGTCCATTCAAAAGAGAGAAGTGATAATGAGTAACCACTGCCCTGTGACATGTTTTATTTAGCCTTGTCATAGACTAATAATGGGATCTAAGCAGAACATAATGTGCTCAGAAATACGAGAAAGGCTCAGTGAATTTGTGATTTTTTCACTTAACAAAAGTATTATTGAAATACGGAAAAAGTAAGCAAGCAACTTTACGATTGGGAAATACAGAGGCCGCGTACATATGTCAGAGCCATTCAAAGTGATTGACACGCAGTGATAAGGCGGAGAGCAGCGAGCGAGAAGGACGCGATGGCTGATGGCCGATGACGCCGGCCCCTTTTCGACATTCGAAGCGTTCGCGTTGTTTATCAAATGGGACAGCGTCTTAACGAGTTGAGTGCGGGCGATCGAATCCGACGGCGACCACAGACTCCCGTGCCCATGTGCCCTCGGGCAACGAAAGCGTGCGCTATTCGACTACCTTGTTATTGTGAATAACAAATTACACTGCAACGAAACTAATGCAGAGGTGAACCTGTTTATGAGTAAACGCATGAGAGCACTTTCGTCTCATCCAAAATAATTTTAAAGTAACAGAACATCAGCGCCGCCATTATTTTTATTAATATATTACATTTTAACTTCTCAAAGTCATATAAAAGATCCTTGAGGGCTTAGGCATTTGTAGCTTACATCTTTCATCATACTTTTTAAGAACTTAGAACTTAGAAGAACTGGCTTCAAGCTATTTATTTCTGAAAAATTTAACATGTCTCTTAAACTTTTAATAAAATCCATTAAGCTGTATTATATAAATAAAGTAGTAACAGATTATACATGACTTATAAACAAAGGGTATTTATTAAGCACATTAAGCACGAGGTAAATCAGCACATAAATTGTTAAAGTAATTGACAAATTCATTCATTCACCGGGATTTGAAACCTGAGTTGAAGCTCGAGTATATTGAATTAAAAGCGAGAGCCCGGACCCTGATTTACCACCGGCTACCAAATAAAACTATTTTTAATTGTTTTATCACGTTTTGATTTAGTTACGTTTAATATATTTGTAATAGTTGTTATTTAATAAAAACGTGTGCAGATTGTAGTACTTTAAAATTGGCGAGAATGAGTCGACTATACCATTAAGAAGTCTAATATCTTGGTCTGCGCCGTGACCACAAATGATGTAAAGCTTGCAATACTAAAAATACGATAAACTCTAAATTAATTCCCGGTAATGCAAGAATTCATTATCTATTAGAATTTTAACCGCTCAAGGCAATGGACTTTTTTTCCACTGTAAAACAAATGCTCGCCGATACGAGTACGCTTCGTTCATTAATGATCGGTCGTTCGATATGTATTTATATCCCGGAGATTGATTATTCATGTAATGGCATGGCTGCATATATCTCTAATGCGTTTGTTTACTGTGTAGCATGGTATCACTCGTTAACTGGAATCCACTACTTTATCGTATACGTGCAATTGAAGTGCAATCTTAGAAAACAGTGACTTTCTACAATGGAGAAAAAAACCATTTGGTTTTAACATTTTGATTGTAAAGATAGAATGTTTTATGGTAAAATGGTGACTAAACGAGCAAATTATGCGTAGTGATTACATATTACCGCTTGGTGCCAGAGTATCTGGCAATTTAGTGGTATTACTACTAAAAGCGTGCCCTGGAAGAGTCCTGCCATTTAGAATAGTAGGTTCTCAGTTCAACTGAGTTGTTTTGTTCATTACGCGACGTGTTCTCTAATTGTCAACGATTTTAATGAATCTTTCTTTATTGTAAAGGGTTTATTGCAAGGTTTTAATTTTAATGCTATTAAATCTTGAACTTGTCTTCTATTACAATTCTTATTAGTACTCATAGGTAGATTGATAGATAAGTGGTTAAAGTCCTCTCACGTAAATTTATTTTTTTGCATTATAAATCTGTTTGTTTAACTTATCCATACTATGCACAGAGAATCGCATCATTTAAACCGAAAGTTATAGATATAGTT
>DWHQ01000017.1:0-26220 GCA_018247955.1 Eurytides marcellus marcellus | reverse complement strand
TGGTGGTAGCTTCCTCAGGAACTAAGATGTAACAATGACGATTCATAAGTGCTTTTAAAGGCCTATTTGAATAAATATATTTTGATTTGATTTAATTTGATAGCGTAATTACTAGCATATAAAACATTTTATGTGTGGGGTGTGTGTGGCTGTATTGTTATTGGGGTTGTTGTACTGCGTTATAGGGGTTGAGTTACTGTATATGTTTATCAATTAATCAGTTGTGTTAATCTTGTATGCATCAAAAAGGTATCAAAATGCACCCGGCCAAGGACCACGAGGGCGTCCCACTGAACCTGGCGGTGGCGCACATGGGCATCGTGGTGTTCCAGAACTTCACCAAGATCAACACCTTCAGCTGGGCGAAGATCAGGAAGATATCGTTCAAGAGGAAAAAGTTCCTTATAAAGCTCCACCCCGAGGGATATGTGAGTAACGAGGCAAAAGCCAAAACTCTTTTTTTTTTGGAGATTTTAACTATTCGACCGAAGCGCGCAAGACACGCACTTCTATAACAACACAGTGCCTTACATTTTTTTAAAATCCTTAGCAATGAACTGTGCTTGGCATTAACATATAAATTAGAGATAAAGTCACTTATATATCTATCTCTCTGCATTTTGATTGCGCTGTCGACATTATCCTTAAAACAGTAATGTTTAAAGTTTACTCTTTGGCGTCATAATAACTGCCAATGCCCACCCCAGCGGACTCTAAAAAGAAGTCCTTATGTAAGTGGTGACTTACAAAGAAATTCTTAACTTACAAAAAATATGCATAACGTAAAGTAACGTGCGGTCGCACAACCGGCAGGGGCACTACCGCGACGTGGTGGAGTTCTTCTTCGAGGGGCGCAACGAGTGCAAGAACTTCTGGAAAAAGTGCGTGGAGAACCACGGCTTCTTCCGCTGCACCAGTGTGCCGCGGCTGCCGAGGCACAAGCCGCGCGTCATGTCCAGGGGCTCCTCTTTCAGGTCGACACCTCGTACGGAATGTTGCCAGTTCTGGCTTTAATTCACTGGCAACATATACCAATGTTATTTAAATGCAATAAGATCATTAACATTCGTTGTTTTCGTTCATATCATCCTCATAATTATGATATCGAGAGGTTGGCGAATAGACTTCTTTTGCTTGACGGCACTTATAGACCGGCATTCTACGTGTGTAGACCTATTCATACTGAGCGTAGACTGCCAACTTGGCTTGGTGGTATAGGGCTGATCATCCGATTGTCTGAAAAGTAAGATGACCCATGCGTTGGATGGGTTAAGTTTTTTTTATGGATTAGGCGCGTAAACGGGTAAGCGGCTCAACTGATGGTAAACGATAAACGCCGCCCAACGCTTGGGCAAACGGCCGCATCACTCATTAGACGAAATGCGGAAGCACAAAAACTTCCACTTTACTTCGATTTTCTGTGAGGTCGTGGTACTGAGCAAGACCATTCAGTAGCTGCGTGGCTCTACCACCGTTAAAATGTAAAAAGTCGGTTCCAAGTAGCCGGATGCCATATAGCGGTGGCTTCGGGGATTCATTACTAAGAGGTCGGTTTATTGTCACCGCCTCTGCGGCTGAACATTTCACCATATCGGTCATGTCAGGTATCCGTTCCATCGGACTATGAGTGTAAATGAAGAGTTTGTTCACTCTGCGCACACGCTTGTGCAGTATAACATATCCCCCCCTGATCTCAGCTAGATCGACCGCCATGGCCGAAGTCGGTCGGGAGGAAAGTATTATTATAGGGCTGCTTCGGGGAACAATGGCGATAATGAGGAAAAAGAGAGGGCCCTCGCCTACTTTTTACTGTTCACTCGCTTGAGTGAGGCACTTTTTAATAGTTCTCAATACGATTGCAATATATTTGATGTAACCTCTGTTAAGTACACCTCTCATCATTTAATATTATCTGGCTTTATAATCTCTCATTAAACGTACTACACGTCGTTTAGAAAAGTAAAAAAAAATATAGTTGTGTTTGTGATTATTTAATAAGAAATGAAATGAAATTTATTGTGTTTAAAAAGTAGAAAGAGTGTTGCCACCAATTAAATTGACGGTAAAATCTTTTTTTTTAATCACAGATTTCATTGCCTGTTGAGTCTTGAGTAATGCGAGTGTTTTGTTGGTTTCTTTTAAGCTCCAGAAATCTATAGTAATATATACTCATATAAATAATAATATGACATCACACTGGAGTCTTATTCTGCGGCTCATTTAGCGTTTCCCGCTCCTTGCAGGTACAGCGGCAAAACGCAGAAACAGATCGTGGAGTTTGTACGTGACAACTACGTGAAGCGTCAGACGTTCCAGAGGTGCGTACGCACGCGGGCCGCTCGCACGCCTTGCATGCATTGCGACCGAAAGCTTTAGCTGCTCTGTATAATAAATTCATTTACACAGACGTGAACGACGTTTCAAATGGCTTGTTATGTATTTTTAATGAGTTTGACGCGTAGATAAAGCGCTAGTTGTACCATAGTAACTGTTTGACAAATCGATTCCGTCCATCAGGACCGATCGAAGGGGTTTATTGGAGTGGGCTTTTAATTATAGAACTAGGTTAGTTTAACGTTTCTAAGGTGAGTTGTTGGCATGGGCTGGGACCGCTAGCTTTTGGTTTTGGATCGTCGACTGATTGAAGGCGATTGCATGATTGGAACTTACTTTAACCGTTCTTCGAACGCTTAGAGTGATGCTTCGATTAGACTTTGTCGCTTCGCAACCGTCGTAATGACGCGTGACGTCATCGGGAGGGTGAGCGCGTCATCGGGGTTACGGATGAACTGAAATTAAACTCTCTGTGCTTCCATATTGCGATGAAATTTTAAAGGAAAACACCTACATGATGTCGTAAGCTAATACGTTCTAAACTCCGTTGACGCACTTGCTAGAATGGATGACGCACGCACGTCATTACGGCGTTTCAGCGACTCGGCGATTAGCGTTCTCGAGCATGCGCTGTATCCGTTGAGACTTTCGCTTCCAAAGAGACACCGTTTGAACAATTGCTCGTTGCTTCGACAACGGCGCCGTGTAATCGGTCGGAGGATGGTGCGGTCGGTTGAATAGGTACCAATCGGATTGCACAACGAACGTGTACGTACCTTAGGTACTTGCATTAAGATCCAAATTCGCTTTGTCTGTTTCTAGTCCTCGAATAAACGTCTCTGCATACAGCGCCACGCTCATTCATTTTATACACTGTGACGCTATTAAGTTATCCTTTAAGTTGTGTTAGACACGATTATTGCGTAAAGCTGTGTCTTATTTTAATTAATTCTTACTTTTACCGTTTGATTTGTGATTGAACGATTGGAGAATCAATGTTCTTAGATATATTTGATTTCTTTTATATTATAAGTAAACAGTCGTGTAATGCAAATATACATTTTTACTAAAAAAAAAAACCTTATTAATGCAAGTTGTAGCTGTCTGACGGAAAAATATAGTCTTAAATTGTACTGTTTTAACGTATCGATATTTGAAATCCGACCGATTCAATAAAGGAGCGATTTCAAATTTGTTCAGTCGACGCACTCACGGTAACGTCGAGCTCCGTACAGATAGTGGTAATAGAACGCCGCATATCACCGTTGACACGATCCGAAAGCCGTATGCTCGTGACGTCTGACGCCGCGCGGGCGATAGTGCACCCTATCGCCCCGCCCTAAGGTCACATTTGCATTGCGCGGAAACCAAAAGCTGGTGGCCAGTCACCATCCTCTGCCCGATGCCGCAGGTCGGGGTCGTTCCGCGCGTGGCGGCCGGTACCGCCGCGCGCCGCCGTGGCGCTCAACGCGAGCGTGTCCGCGCACCCGCTGCTGCCGCTGCCGCCCGGCTCAGACGGTACGTAGCGCGAACACAACGCCAATGCCACCGATCCCACCGCCTCCGACCCCCGACGACCACAGCCGGCTCCTCGACGACCACGACCAGCTCCTCGACGACAATGACCGGCTCCCTGACGACCATAGCCGGCTCCTCGACGACCACAACCGGCTCCTCGACGACCACAGCCGGCTCTCCGACGACCACGACCGCTACTCACTCTGACGATCACGACTATTTGGTATTCTACAAACGTAGGAGTACGGCGTATTCTACAACGACGATCTTGTCCGATCCCTCCTGCTGCGACTTGAGATGGACTATTAACACCAACAGCTACTAAAGCTACGACAGCAAAAAAAAAACAACGACATACTCATCGTCATTCTGCTAAATCACCATGTTTGACTTTTGACTATCAGTATACCACCGACGGCTCCTCCCACCAGTAACGCCCATTGGAAACCTTCTTTTGGCCTTAATTATAGACATTGCTAATCAATTCTTCGACAAGATTTAGCTCTGAATTACGACATTCCCTTTTGCAAAGCACTTTTTCCCTAAGGGTACCCTATTTATATAAACTATGCCCGCCGAAGATATACTGTCCGATATCACTTAACCTGTAAACTTTAACTAAACAAAGTACTTAGTGGTACATAGAACAAGTACTCCTTCTTCAAATACTGAAATAGCTACTCATATAAGTTGCAAACATGCAGTAGTCTGTTGTAGTATGTAGGAAATCTAAAGGATTACCCATTTACTTGTTAAGGTGCGGTCTACACTGAATTTAATGTAACTTTTTGCGCATATAGTGTATTTACCCTACTGTACAAGCGACCTCTGTAATAAATAATTTAGATTCCCTAGAAGTGTTGGCAATACACCATACTATGTTATTTGACAAGATAACACCGCTACGCTTGCTTTATGGGCTACGTGCCAATAAGACAATATTCAAATGTGTCTTGAATGACGCCGTCATGCCTCCATTTTGCTTGTTTGCTTCTGTACACGTCTCATATTATAATACTGTATAATAAAGCCGATATAATAGTAGCGTAGAGAAAAGAATCTCATGCCTGCACATTGCAATCAGATTTTAAAGTTGTCTGGGGAAGTAATCAGCACGATCCCAAAAATAAGGTCTGATCAGAAACGTAATTAATAGTTTTTAGTTCTATCCAGTGAGCAAAGATACGCATCCGCCGACCATTAAATCAGTTCCTACTTTTTTGGTGCTAGTGTATTAATTTTGTCTGCTTGGCACTCCCTCTTCGGAAATAAATTTCGGAGTTATACTAGAAATTCTTTTTGTTTGGCGGCAGTGGTTTGCTTATTTAGCAAACATATTATCAATTTATTAGAGCCAAAGGCGTTGTTTGCCACTTACTAATATTATTTAAAAACAAACATCTTAAAGACCTGAAACACGGATAGGAAATATATATCTCTTAGGGTGGTACTCAAGTACCATCAAGCGATTGTATTATAAAGTTGTAAAAAAACGAAAGCGTGCCTCCGTCCCGCAGCGATTTCCCTGGAGTGGGACAAGCAACCTCACTACCTGGAGGCCTCGCTGATGATGAAGGGCTACAGTGCGGAGGAGGCGCGCGAGGCGGCGAGGCGGGCGTCGCGAACCCCGCCGCCCGCGCCGCGCCGCTCTCCCCCGCCTCTCGCAGCTACCGCCTTTGCCAGCACGAGGGACAAGGTGCGACGCATACACATATCTCGCTCTCACATGCATCATAATACGAAACTGCCTATTACGTACGAGGGACAACATACACACCTCCCTCTCACACGCGCAATGATGTTAATTTTATAGTATTTCACAGGAAACTTTTCACTGCACAATGCTACTAAGAAACACATACACCTCTCTCTATCGTATACATATACGGCTTTATGATACTGCTTACTGCGGGGTTACACAACTCCCAACCCTAAGTCAGTCAATTATTTACGCACTACACTACGGCACTTGGATTTTCTCATCGATGAACTAGACTAGTGCTTGACTATTATAATGCCAGATGGTAAGCTGTTGTGGTTTTACGCGATAAACGTGTCTTGAAAATGTTTACATCATATTGGGAAGGAACATTCAAATTGTACTGCAATAGGGGGCCACCATCTACTTATTGCATTTGTATGTCTATCGTCTTCTTTGGTCAGTATTATTAGTACAATATTTCAGATGAGAAAACTGTTTTCAAAATGGATATATTTGACATGCTAAATAGAATTACAATTTTCGTATGCCATAGCAATATATACCTGCTGTTCTTTATTAAAGTCCATTTTTATCAATTGCAGTCAGGTACAATAAAAAATAATATTGATAAAAACATCATCTCATCAAGCACTTAGTCTTTACAGTACTGATTTCAACACTGTGGTCTCCACATAGTGGCTTAGTTGGTTTGTGTTTTTTTCCTATTATCACACATAGAAAATATAGTTTGTTTCTCTTTCAGCTGACAAAACTGTACTGCAACCAAATCGTAAGAGCCTTACTGAATTGGCTTCACATTAAAACCCTAATCTGTCGAACCTCATACTTGTACTAGCATATGTCATATTAATTTGCATCGGTATTATGACTGAGTATGGTTACGTACTGTCTTACAACTTTGATTGGTACTATATTTAAGTTTTTCAGAAGTTTTTATCATCAACTATATATAGAGATCTTTAGATACTGGTAAAAATTACAAACAGATTATTTGATTTATAAAACTTAAATTAACTCCTCTTAATGATGACGCATGTATCTGATGAAGAATGGATGAAACAAAAAAAGTGAAAAAGCTATGCTAGAATATGTTTCCTTTAGATATATACAAACCGGATGTTAAAATATCAGCTGATCGTGTGAGTATGTGACGGACAAACAATCACTTCACAGCTGTGACCGGTGGATCAACCACTTATTGTTGTGATATAATAGTTATAGTGTGCAATTGAAAACTATTTTTATAAAAATTGAAAACATTTTATTTGGATATTCTTTAAACTATACATTTTCGATCTAAATATTTCCACAGAGAATCTATATCAGATTTTTGTAACACTTGGTATATAAATATAAAATATTTTCATAAAGAAAAGGAATTCGTTTTACGAAAAGAAGATCACGTTCTTCAGTAACCATACTCGGTAAAAGAAGGCATGTTTTCTGCGCTCTTTATTCATCCGCTGACATTCGTGTCACATCAATGATTACTTTTTCAATGACTGTATTTTCTAATATTTATTTTTTATATTTGGAGATGATAGTACTTCGTTGTTTGCGATTGCGTAAGAAAATTAAACAAATTACAGTAAGAGTTTTGTAAAACATACACATGTTCTTATTCTTTGCAATTTTTGTCACTCGGTCGAACAACCAAAAGACATTTTGAATATACTTATGTTTTTATTTTATTCAGTTGGTAAAAACTTAAAAGTCCAATACTCAAGGACTTAAAGGGATTGTTTATTTTATAATTTTATTCCAAACGCAGTGCAGCATTTCGTATTATTGTCTCCTTTGCAATCATTCGTGCACCGCGTCGTCTCATGTCGCACTTTTCAGCGTCTCTAACTGTTGTGACTACATTTGTGTGTTTAAATTTGTCGTACAAATATCCGCTTACACTGTTACTGTACCTTAACGCATGTCGTCAGGCGGCTCCCGAGCTAGTGACCCATGCAGAGGTCAATCATCATCCTACGGAGGATTCACCTCTGCCTCATCGGACGACGACACCGTTGGTGAGTTTTATTAATATAAAACGCATTAGAGAAACTTTCGGTTATGTAAACATTTTGTTAATAAAAAACCAATATATTAAGATCAAACTTACACTGTTGATTTTTATCGCGAAAATTACAAAGTGAGACGTGTTCCGTGCCCTATGTTCAGATATCTCCGGAGAGTTCGTGGAGTCAGGCGACGGGGCGAGAAAGTGTCCGCGCGCGCGCTCCTACTCCGCCGCCTCGTGGGCCGCGCCCGCCGCCAGGTCAGAGCCTCGGGGCCTCGCCCACGCGCACACCCACCACACCCACCCCCACCTGCACGCACACGCGCACTCACACGCGCACGCGCACTGCCACGCGCCCTGCCGCCGCCTCGCCGGGCCCTAGCCGCGACAGGCTCGAGTACGAGTTGTCGCAGTCCAACATGTACTCGGCCTGCCCCTCGCCGCGCTCCAGCCGCTCGGGTTCGCTGCTGCTCGCCGACGAGGAAGAGGGCGGCGCCAGGCGCGTGTGGCGGCGCAGCGCCAGCTGTCGCAACCTGCGCGACTTCAGCTTCGACGAGGCCGGCCGTGCCAAGCGACGCGCCGACACGCGTAGCCTTCTGGCGGGCCTCCACGCCTACGGCGGCTCCCCGCGCCGCGTGGACTCGCCCGTCACCCGCTACGACGATGCGCGCACGCTCGCCTTTATCCTCGCCGAGCGCGGCTCCATAGAGTCGCAGCGCGAGCTTATTGGCCGCGCGTACTCCTCGAGTTTCCCGGGTGCCATCAGTGAGCCGCGTCTCGATATTCCCACGTTCGCCCGTAGCGGCTCGCAGGACGACATCTCGCACGACAGTTACGAGCTAATTGAGCGCTCCGACGACGAGTACTCGGAGCACCCTAAGTACGCGCGCGTTCGGCCGCGCTCGTCCGCGGTGCACACGCGATCTTGCTCGCTCGACTCCGGCAACGACCTGCCCTCTGATGACGACCAGTCGCTCTCGCATCTCTCCGAATGCGACGCTCCCGAGCCTATTGATATTGGCGGCGTCAAGTACAAGAGCGATAACGACATACCGCTCGATCCATTCCTCATAGACGATCCACGGATACTTCCGCGCGAAAAACTATCTGTCCGCTCCGACGGCAGCTTTTATAAGGAAATCAAGCGGGCGCTCGGCTCACGTACTTCCAGTCAGGAGTCGAAAAGCGACATTTATGAAAAAATATCTAAGAGTAGCGCCGAGTCTAGCAAAAAATCTCGCGACAGTGTCTATCATACCGATAGTAAAAAATCACGTGAAACACTTAAGAGCAAAAGCTCCGATAGGTCAGGTTCGCGGACATCGAGTCAGGACTCGAAGTCTGATTATTACGATTGTAAAAAGAATATGTATGAGTCTGAGGATCTAAGA
Source organism: Eurytides marcellus marcellus (assembly GCA_018247955.1). Classification (NCBI taxonomy): domain Eukaryota; kingdom Metazoa; phylum Arthropoda; class Insecta; order Lepidoptera; family Papilionidae; genus Eurytides; species Eurytides marcellus. The sequence goes on along the minus strand of DWHQ01000017.1, from coordinate 17,243 downwards.
CGGCGTAGCATAAATAGCGTTCAAAATGCATATATCGATCCGTTCGAGCCGATTTCACCTTCGTCTAGCCCCGACTCAGGTAAGGAATTTTATGACACGCAACCGACGTTCATCGGAATGGAAAAGCCGGAGTACAGAGACAAAACGTTGTTCGATAAGTCGCATGAGGATTTGATTGCAAATCTTGCGAATGCGGACTTCTATCACATCCCAACTCCGTATTCAACTTTCCCCAGTAACAATAAGCATAAGGAACCAAGTCCGATGCATTCGGCCAGCTTGCAAAATGTGGAATTAGAACAATACGGTCAATACTCGGATGTTAGTCCCCCGAAAAAATCTGATGAATTGTCTACGGAAGAGGAAGACATGCATCCGCACGTTACGCACATTTGGCCTGAGAAAATAGCCGGTCTAGAGACTGAGATCGACAATCGTGCCGCTAAAATTCACAGTTACCAGCGACGTCGCTCCTCGGAAACAGTGTTTAGCTTCGATAAAGAGAAAATCGAATCGCTGACCCGATCCATCAGTAAGGAAAATAACACATCGCATCTCGTAAAGGAATCCTCGAACGAGTCTGATGTAAACGTTCGCGTTTTACCCGCGATGGACAGTATTGAATATGCAAAAAATAAAGCTAAAGCGGCCGCAATGCACTCGGGTACGTCATCTATTCTGCAGTCAGAGTTTGACAAGAACATGCGCGGTAAGGTGCACACACACGTCATTAGGAAGGAAAACTTAAAAGAGGAGCTAATGGCAAAGACTCACTTTGACGAATATAATCCCAAGCTTATTTTAGAGACAAGTTCTAGTAGTCGATTGGCGGACACTGCGGCGCCGTACACACATCCTACAGTCGAAAGAACTAAAAGTGATCCCAACAGTTTGGCGAACAGACCTCGCTTTAGTAGTGTAAACTCTAGGCGACACGTGTTGATGCATCAAAAATCTATAGACCTGACTCCTGCCGAGTCTAGTGACGAGGATTACATCTTTCGTCAGATACCAAGTGCTCCACCAATCGCAACCAAACGGTCTCATTTCGAGCTGCCCTCTGTGCATCCTGATCATGTACGTTCCCCATTCGATTTGCCAAAGAATTATTTTAAAGAGTTTGACGCCCTTAAAGCGGGCTTTAGTGACAATAAGAAAGTGATCGATGATGGATATGACATTCCGTACGTTTTGCATAAGAGGCACGTTATGAATGGGACTGCTCCATCGCCGTTAATGGATGGAAGGCAACCTCCCGATATCATAACGTTACCTCCGCAAAATGGACGACATGTAGTAAGCGCACACCCGAGATGTAAGTATCATGATCATCCGAAATCTCCTAGGTCTCCAAAATCGCCAAAATCTCCAAAATCACCGAAATCTCCCAAATCACCAAAATCGCCAAAGTCACCCAAATCCCCCAAGTCTCCTAAGTCTCCAAAATCTCCAAGAACCAGTATTCAAGCTGATCATAGTTCCAAATTTTTGGAAGTGGAAAATCGTGATTTCTTGTTTACCCAAAATATAGACTTGTCGAAGATAGATCCGATTACACTAGAGGTCGATAAAAGCGGCCAACTGCAGCACTTGCCAAGTCCAAAGCGTGATATTAGCAAGAAGTTAGATCCAATTTTATTAGAAACTCTAAACTCTAAATTAAGCCAAATTGAAAGTGATTCAGCGACGAGTTCTAAAACAGATAGTATGAGACAGGAACCCCAATTTCCACATGATATTAAGTTTACGATTAATGGACGAAATGTACAACAAGCACCTATATGTAAAGATCCAAAGCCTTTGACGGCGGCAGAAAAATTAAGAGCGGATATTAAGTCGCGATCTGACAAATTACCCCCTAAGAGAGTTACTAAAGGACGGGGAACTGCTAAAAAAGGCGTCGGTGGAAAGATAAAACCTAAAAGTAATAATAAAATAAGAATTACCTCTTTCTCTTCTGATGACGAAAGCGTGGATTCCGATGACGTTTTCGGTATTACTGAAGCTGCACCTAAATTGGAGTTCTCTCCGCCACAGTCGCGTAAAGAATTAGAACCAATCCTACAGTTAGAATACGACAAGATTACATCCGGTGCTTGGCACAGGGGTCAAACTATGAGTTCTACTGAAATTGAGGGTTCTCCGCCTCAATGCCGTAAACTTGCTGAGCTTGAAGCGAAATACAACCCGCAAATTCTTGATAGCACTTGTGGTACTGCAACGGAATTAAGACGCATTTCGGAGCGCTCGATTTCAATTCCGAGTTCTGAAGATGATGTAGCTATGAGAGCACCGGAAGTCAAACAATTGAGTAAAGAGAGTTCTACCTGGGAATATAATGAAAATATTCCCTCCCCAATTCTCGAGAGTACAGAATTTCTCAAATCAGAAGACGAGCACTTGGCTGATATGGAAATACAAAAAGTAACTGGGATAAGAACACAGTCAGAAGAAAAAAGTGAAATAATTCCACCGGACAAAAAAGATTTCAATAAATTAGACGTAAAGAAAAGCTTGCGCGATGAATTGATTTCTCCGATGTTACGCAAAACTGGCGGTACGCCAATACTGTTTGCACACGCTAGATTAAATTTGTCGGAAGGGTCTGTGTTTTCTCTTCAGCGCCAAAAAGCAACACAAGATTCGCCAACTGCTAGTCGAAGAGCAAAAAGTTTAGATACGCCAGTTATACAGTTGCACAGGTTACCACCTATGAATGCATTTTCTTCAAAAGATGATACCGTTGAAGATGTTAACGAAGAAGGAGTCATAATGGAAGAGAAACCGCTCATTGAAGATAAATCCAAGATTAGTGTTATTAAAAAAGAAACAATTGAGAAAATCGAAGAGGAGGAAATTGAAGAAGAACACCCTGTTGAATCTGTTCCTGAGGTAAAATCTGTCGTCATCGATAATGAAGAGTTAAAACTGTTAGAAGACTTGGTTGAACAAAGGCGCCCCCGATCTTTTAAACGACGCTATGATTTAACTAAAATAATATCTCAGACTAAGTCACCGTCTCGCTCACCGATAAACAGATCTCCTTTATCTCGTTCCCCGATTTCTAAATCTCCGTCAAGGTCACCGACTTCGTCATTGAATTCCCCGAGAGGTAGTATTAGGAAGCTATCGGATTTAAGTGAAGACCAAATCGTGCCTGATATAGAAAGAATAAAGCGCAAAGACAAGAAAAAGCTGACTTTGAAAACGAAACCTGAAGATAAGCAGAGGATAAGCAGTAAGCTTAACAAAGGTGGTTCTCTTGACACTAATGCCACTAAAATAAAAGCTCTACAAACGCAGAAGTCTTTACCATCATCTTTAAAAGAACGCCCAGATTTTCTTACCGTTCCTCCACTAGACATTGCTCGTGCTAAGAGTCAAGAACTCGATCAAATATCCAAAAAAGTAGCCAAAGAAAAATCTAAATCACTTGAGAAAATGGAGGTCAAACGTGGCAGTAGCAAGGAAAAGGAAAGGACTAAATCCCAAGAAGAAAGTGATTCGGAAATAGCAAAACGTAAGGAAAAACAGCAGATGTTATTCGAAGCTGCTCTAAAGCAGACTAAGACTCTTATTAGTCCCGTCAAGGATACAATGCCGCCTTTTCCTCCACCAGAAGATAAAATATTGGTTAAAACTGAGGGTGATAAGATTATTATTGAAACTAAGATAAGTAGTAAGGCAGAAGATCATGTTTTTATTGCTAAATCACCAAAGAAACTTGATAACAAATTAGGCAGTAAAATAAGTAGAAGCTTTGAAGATCAAAAAACAAGTAAGGGAAGTAATGGCAAATTAAATAAAAGCATGGATGATAAATCAAGTCAGTCTTTAGAAGATAAATTTGATGACCTTGCTGCACTTCAGAAATCTCCGAAAACCTTGTCAAAGAAACAGGAGATAAAACAGCAAATTGAGGGTAAAGTAGTGTATCAAAAAGCGCATGCTAGTGGGAAATCAAAAAGTTTAGATCGAAAAGTTGATCCTCATTTAGAGGCAAAGGTAAAATCAAAAAGTTTGGACAGGAACTACGTTACGCCACCATCAGCGTTAATGGACGAAAGTGTCGATAAACATTTTAAACAGGAGGTGGTTACTGTTGATGTGCATCCAAGTGTTAAAGATGAACCAGAATCGGTAACTGTGAAAGAACAAGAAATCAAAGAATCTTCACCATCCCATAGCTATAAGGAACGAACCGAAGATGATTCTTCCATAGAATGGATGACTAGTTCTCAGCATACAGTCATCGAAAATGATACTCAGACAATAATAATGGAGAGAAGAAAAATCGACATTTATAATAAACAGAGGCAAAATGAAATTCAAGAAAGCAAAAGTAACCAAGACGTTCCCAGCTTACTTGAGGAGAAAAAACAGGAAATAAAACGTTTGACGAGCGAGGAAGAGTCACTGACAGAAGTTAGTGAATTAAAAGTTTCTGATGAGAGTAACATGCTAGGTCTTTCTTTGCCATACATTGATGCTGACAGTTCATCGGACCAAGACCAAGTTTCGAAAAAGGAAAAAAAGATCAAAATGTACAGGGGTCGAAGTGATGATACCGGATCGTGGATGACAGTCGACTATGAAGAATATACAGCAGATACCGAATTACCATTGTCAGATACCAGCAATAAAACGAGCAAAAGTAAACGGACTCTTGACCAACAAAGTACGTTTGAAGAGTCATCCGCAAGCTTAGTAGAGTTTTTAAAACATGAATCTATGTCCCAATTATTCTCAGAAACAGAAACTGAGCGTGATGGAAAAGTTTCCAAAGAACCTTTAAGGTCTGCTGATTTATCACTTAAATTTAAAAATAAAAATAAAATAATTGTGACACCGCCGCAAGAAAATAGTCCGACTATTGAAAATTTGCCCTTTATTGATTCTAATACTTCCAGGTCTATCCAAAAGTCAGAATCTGGTGAACAAACCGGCAGTTCAGGGAGCGCTAATGATATTTCACCCACCGAACAAAAAAATGAACATAAAACCTTATTAACTGCTAAATCTAGACGCAGTGAACTTTTAAAACTAAGCGCAGAGAGGTCGCGAAGTTCTGAGTCAACTTCTTGGACAAGTATTGAAAAAGACGTAAGTCCGTCAAGTGCTAACATTAAAGGAAGTTCTATTGATGATGAATCCAGTGTGAGTTGTTCTATTGCTAGACCATTAGGAATATCTCAAGATATTGAAAAGCTTAATAAAAAAGACAGGGAGTGCCTTGAAGAACTTAAGCAAGCTATGGAATATGGGGAAGAGCATTTGGTATCCCATCACACGCTATCAAGTGAACATTCAAAATCTAATTCAAAATCACCTTCGCCGGTACCAGAATTAGGGCGCATCGAAAGTCCTCGAAGTCCCTCTAAATTAGGTACTCGAAAATCACCTACACCAACTCTAGAAAAACAGGGACAGGTTGATTCACTTAAAGCTCCTACAGATTCTGAATCAAGTTCTGAAAGTATAGACCGTACCGTAGAACAACTTTCAAAACCAAACCTGAGGAAAAGTGGTTTAGAAAAGATTGGAAAATGTGTTATTGAAGAATCGGAGTCCAGTCAGTCAGCAGCCTCTAAAGCTTCAGAGGTGAAGAATGGCCTTCAAAAAACGGTTAAGAAAACTAAAATAGCAATAACAATTTCACAAGAAGATCAAAACACTACAATAGATTTCGATGATGACGGTAACGTTATAACTTCATCGCTTGAAAGAGAATTAATGAAGAAAAGGGCATTGAAGGACGTAGACCAAAAAAGTTCTTCTAAATCTAGTATAGATACTACAACAACAACCACTCCATCGAAAGGATCGCTTAGTGTTGATGATACTTCTTCTCGGCGAAAGGCACGACTTGATGAACAAAAGAGCTCTTCAAAGTCTAGTATGGACTCTAGAGGGTCATTGAGTGTGGAGTCACGAGGTTCTTTTGAAACAACCGAATCTACTTCAGGCTCTTTAGGTGAAGCTTATCGACGTGGTGAAGAATTAAAACCTACATGGCGGCCGTTTTTCGGCGCGTCTGGCAGTGAAAATAGTACGAGCATTGAGGAAGCTTGGATACCTCAGGACCATGAAGGTTACGAAAGTCTAACTGTAAACAAAGACGTTTTTGAATATAATAATCAGAGACTGTTAGACGACTTCCATACGTTCTCTAAAAATCCACCTTTATCTGCCAATACTTCAAAAGATTCTACTGAAGCTGACTTTACTGACGATCTAAACGACTTTCCAGTTAATTTCTTATATCCAGCGACATCATCTGTGTCCACAGATGTAGTTATCGGTTACGGTCAGAATTTCGGTCGTACCTTATCTCGTATATCGGAGCGAAGCACTGCGTCCGAGAAAACTAGTGCTGATGAAGATTCAACAAAAGCTTGCTCCCGCTCGGAAAGTATTAACGAAGAATCATTAAATTCTAGTGATCATCAAGCTAGTCTTAGTTCAGATCCACCAAGTAACGCTAATGTCGCTTATATTTCGGATACCGATAGACGGACATCGGCTGAAATGCCAGATATACCTATTGATCAAACCAAGATAAGTGAAATGTATTCAGAGTCGAAAAAAGAGGCTGATAAAATAAGTAAGAAAGGGGAAACATCGCAGGAAATAAAAAAATCTGAAGACAATTCCTTCAAAAAAGGCAGCTTTAAAGCGCCATCTAAGCAGTCTTCTGCTAGTGAAAGTCAAGAATCGGAAGATTGGCCGTTGCCAGAATTACCTCCACAGGCTAAATGTGATTCTTCCGACTTAAATAGGCGAAAGTCTAGTGAATTCGAAGACTGGCCTTCTCTCCCTTCGAGTCTATTAGAGACACCAATTGTTGAAAAAGTTCATATTTATTATATGAGCAATGAACCAGAGCAAGCAATGAAAGTTACTATACAGTCAGAAAGTTCAAAAGGACATTTAGAATCTGACGATGACAGTGACACTCTTAATAACGATGAAGATTTAGAAAGAGATATTCAAGAGTCCAAATCCGAAAAATCACCGGATAAAACTACTGATGAACCTGTACAGAAACCTGTGAAGGCTATTCCCTACGAGCAATCAGGTTATATGGTTGAACCATTGGAGAAACATGATGAATTTACATGTCTCAATAAAGGTGTTGTACAAAATTATGAGAAATCTTGTTTAAGTGGTACTTTAAGTAAAGCCACGTGCCTTATGGGTGATGTGGGATCTTGTTGCTCAAGAGCGGAACATAAATCGTTTAATATCAAGAGCAATATTGAAGATAAAGTGATTATTAGTCAACCTCTTAAGTCGCCAAATAATCAAAGTCCGAACTTCGAAGACGATCATTTATATACTGACGATGTTTTTGGTGGCGACAGTAAATCCTTGTCGCCAGACTTTGATAAGGGGCTTTCCCAACAAAGCGTTCAAAAGTTTTCATGTGGATCTAATAATTCGGATACATCAATTGACGACTTACTGTCTCAAACTAATGCCGATGAAACTGTTCGTGCCGTTGGAAAACTTAGTACTGGTAGTGCTGGTACTTGTAAGAGATGTAGTCATAGTAGTCATTCGGAAGAGGAAACAAGTTCCTTTGGAACAGATTTAGATGGAACTGTCAAAATAGGTTTGCCACCGAAAAAATGTACTCACAGTTCCCATTCTGAAGATACTTCAATTTGTTTAAGTATATCTGAATGGTCAACAGGGACCAACACTGTTCGTCAGTATGCTAATCTTTCAGCTTCAGAAAGTGTTTCCGCGATATCAATTCCAAAAAGCGATAAATCTGAAAATGCCACTGCTAAAGTATATTCCTCCACTCATGTAGGTAAAAAGTCGGAGCATAAACCGAAGATAAGCTCTCAAGCGGAAGTAAGTTCGAAAAGCAGTAGTATAGATAAAAGTTCGGACAATATTAAATACGATAAATTGTGCAGCTCCGATACCACTGTTTCTAGAAAAGGAATTGATAGTAGTTCCGGTACTAAAAGCGATAGTACCCTAACTCTTGCTCAGTCTATATCGGAGTGGTCAGCTAGCACCAGTCACACGTTAGTTGCTACCGCTCGTGAGGACCAACAAGAGCCAGAAGAAGAGAAATCCGTTGAAACATTCGTAGTTGCCTTGTCGCCAAAATGTGAAGATAAAGTGGAAGTAAAACCACCTTCTCCAAAATGCGAGTCACCAATAGCATCAAGTGACGTCAAAGAACCTGTCCTCAGATTAACTGCTTCCTATACGGGAAAGAATGACAAAAGTTCTTCTATTAGTTACAGTGATAAGTCAGACAAATCTAGCTCCAGTTCTTTGAGTAGCCTCCAAAAACATACTAATGGCATTATGAGGTTTGATCAACGATTAAAGGGATTCCAGCATCCACAAAATAAAACACACGAGCGATACCAAAAAACGCCTCCAAAGAGCTTAAGCTACGAGGAGCAGAGTCGTAGATATACTCAACCGGCAACCCGTTGTCAAAGTGAAGATAGTGATTTTAAACCTTATTCAGTCGACTCTCAGCCGGAGATTGATATTGATATGCCCTCACAGCTTTACAGTCAAGAAGAAAAGCATAGCGAACGTTATCAAAGCCAAGAATTTTCTAATATCATACGCGAAGATGCAAGCCATCAATTTATTCGTTCAGACTATAAACCATTGGCAAAACACGCTAGCTATGATGATAAAACTTTATCGAAAAATCAAATTAAGGAATATAAGATATCGCAACAATATCGCAGTAAACCGAAAAGTTGGTCTTTTCACGAACACTATTTAGCAACGTCTTCAGAGTTACCTATAATAACGGTACCTGAAATGCCACTGGTACATAAGGAATTGCAAGAGAAAAAATCCGCGGAACGTTCTGGAAAAACTCCTCTCTCTAGATGTTCCCCATATTATTCCAGTAGCCTTAGTTCAGAGTCTCCACCTATACAACCACTAAAAGCGCCGGTGAAGAAATCTCTTTTAGTTAGAAACATTTCCTTAAAAAGTCCACCTAGTGGCAATGATACGGATAGTTCTCTTGATGTTATACGAGATCCTAGAGAAAGAATGAAGACATTCAGACGAAAGAAACCAGTAGCCAGTGCACGGAAACGACATGAAAGAATACAGGACGTTTTGGAGGAAGATTCCACGAAGAGCCAGTGTTCCTCTGAAAGTGATAAACATCACGGCGGTATGTACCTAAACGTGGAGGATAATGTACGGCGCATAGAAAGTTCAGAGTGCTCCGACAGTTATTTACCCGAAGTGGAATCCGGTTCCTCTGAGGCGAAAGATACTCAAGAACCGATTAGCTACTCTGAAGACGACGAACAAACTGGGTTCACGTCTAAATATAAAAGCGTACCGTATGAACCACAGAAGTTTCCCATTAGTATCACACCGGTGAAATTCCAAGGGTTCGGGTCGTCTGCAGATGAGGACGAAATGGGTTTCCCACGATTCGATAGGCTCGGTCGTTTGCGTCACCCATATCTGGATTCACAGGAGCCCTCTTACGTTCCTGACGACAGCCCACCCCGAACTTCCTATTCAAACAAGAGTAGCCGCCAGTCGTCTCTCAAGAAGGCCAAATCTTCGTCTTTGTTTCGACAGTCCGATGATAAATCGACCGGTGAACCATCTAGTCAGCGATCTAAGTTTTACGATGAGAATAGCGATAGGGATGATTCTGACGATTACGCATACCCCATAGACACTATTAAGAGGGCACCAAAATCAACGAAATCCGGCAGCTATATGTTCGATCGCGAAGCGGTCGCTTATTCCGATACTGAACTGCCACAGGATAAAGATGAGTACGAGGAGTATAGGGGCAGTCCGTATCCGGAGCGCTACGAAGAAATGGATATGTTTAGAACGCAGGAATGTTATCCTCAATACGAACAGGACATGTTGGAGAACAGAGAGGCCAATCGGGAGCGTTTTAACAGGGATCTCGACCAGCGTTTCAGTCTCAACAATGTGGAGAGGTTCTATTCTAGTCATTATGTTGACTCGCAAGCCTCTAGCGACAGTCCCGAACAGAAATTTGACGTCTCCACGCTTCCACCGCCTCTTTGTTCCGATGACGAGAACGATTAAATTGGTCATATTGTTCCATTGAAATTTACGGTCGGTTAGTGGGTGTCTTTTGCGTGCGAGTTTCGTCTGCGTTTCAAAAAATTTATTCTATTTAACGCAGTTAATTGTTATACATACATTTGATATTAGAATACTTATTAAAAATAAATATCTACATTGACACTTTGAATATTTAGAATCTATATATACCTATATATAGTGCCAATCCTGGGTAGCGTGCCCCTTAAGTCCCTTGTGTGACCCTTACCGCGGATTTATTATCCGTAGATTACTCCGCATTTAGATGTAGTTGAATTTGTACTGATCTCAATCAGCCTTCACTATGACTTCGGTAAGTTATAGTTAATATCGCAACTGGCCGCGGGATTATTTTGTTGTCCGTTTTCGAATTATCGTAGGGCTAAAGCTTCGAGGTGATGCTTTTCACGTGTTAGCTTATACTCACAAGTGCCAAATGCCCTTTGCGATACTAAATATTTATTACACACTGCACATTAGGTGAACCCGCACTTGCAAGCACCGGATTATAAGTGATGAATCACTGTATAGATTCCCAGCGACGAAACAACTAATTGGTATGATTATCTCACTGGTATATCACTGGTATATATCGGTTCATGCAAGTGTGAGTTTCCCATTAAGATCTTTTCATCAAAATAGTATTATGTAAATGTAAAGGCTGTGATTTACTTTGTTTATTAGGATCCAAGATCTGTTGTTTGGTTTCTGAATGAAACGAGTCATCCTTTAGAATTATTATTGTTATTATTACATTTTAATGTAAACTTGTGTAAACGTATTTGTTTTATTGCCATAACTTGTCGACGACAAAATGTTGTAATGTAATCGTGCCAAATCTGCTCAATTTTTATCCAATTATGACGGTGTTTCTAAACTGTTTTTTCTTATTCGATTTATGTATTACAGTAAGTATTAGTCGCTATGACGACATTTTCGTATTTTGTAATAACGTATGAAAAACACAATATCCATTTCTCGATTTAGCAGTTATATAACAGGATAGTTTTACAGTATCGATCTCCATTATATTGGTTTGTTAGCTTTGACACGTGAAGCCTTTTCATCGTCTCATTAGGATATCGAAGTAACAGTTTATTTCGTGACAACTTTTGGATGCAATAAATTGTAATTTTTCCGCACAATAACATGTTTAGTCTAGGCTGAACGCGATTCTAAAGTTAAAATTATTCAAGCCTTTTATAATCCGGTTCGAGTTTAAATTAAATCAATTTATTTTTAAGTTTTAAATTATTTACTATATATTATTTTGTGCCATGATCTCATTTCGAAAAAATCTATTTGATACGAAGTTACTTGTTACTAATAATCGTATTACAAGTCAGATTACATGGATGTCAACTATTAATATTAGACACTTAGCAAATAATATTCTAATATATTTCTCGTTCATGTTGCTCGGGTAATTAAATATAATATTTAATTGAATAATATAATAAATTATGTCACAAGTTACATAACTTTGTCGCAATGTTATTTATTTTATTTTCATCGTTTTCGTGGTAAATAGGTATAGCGTATATCGAACATAGTTATAGAAATTCTGATAATAAAAAGTACTATATCCGTGTGTTGATTGTTATAAGACTGCAGAAATCATGTTTCTTTTATTGACTTGTGTTATCTTAAAAGAAGATTAGCTTCTTATTTAAATTTTAATAAAAACCATCATACAATAATTTAGAGAAAATATTGCGTTGTTAACATTGTTGATTGAAGTTTTATTGATATGTCTATAGTGTTTATGGTTTAAAATGAGTTATGAAGTAACTTACATTTCCAAGTCAATTGAACACAATATTTAGTAAATCTATTAACATGTAAAACATGAAGCCATGTATGCAATTAATTCTAATTTTTTTAAGAACCCTATACGCACATCCATTGGGACTGATCTAGTCGTTTTGATCTTATTTCGACTTTTGTGAAACGTCCGAAAATCTTGAAAGAGTTCGGTACATTATTGTATTAATATTCATATTTGATAGCATTTGTTTGGTTTAATTTGATGACGTTCAAAATTCTCTTTTAGTTTAAACTATTTTATAATGAATGCGTTATAATTAAAATAAAACTTTAAATGCGGTTAGTTAGACTGTTCATAGGGGCCACGTTTGCATGCGCTAATTTCTTTCTTTTTTACGGGGTCTATTTCGAAGACAAGACAGAACAGTTACTATATAGTATGAAATACATTTCGGGTACAGTTTTTACATTGGATTGCACTTGTAACGAAATAAAGATTTTTATATGAGAAGGTTTTCGTATTTATTAGTATTCGATCACTGCCTCTATATAAAGCGTATTATTGTTGTTCTGTAAAAACATCAACTGTTACAGTTGATGTTTTCAACGAATACTAGTGAATTATTCGCAATAAACGATTTCGTCGTCCCCACACGTAAATTTCCTCGTTTGTTTGACTCTTTTTTCTTTGCCTTTTGTCTGACTATATTTTTTTGTCTTTTCTCTGACTCTATTCCTTTGCCTTTTGTTTGACTCTATTTCTTGCCTTTGTTTGAATATATTTCTCAGCTTTATGTTTGACTCTATTTCTTTCTTTTATGTGACTATTTCTTTGCCTTCTGCTTGACTCTATTTGTTTTCTTTGAATCTTTTCCTTTGCCTTTGATTGCCAAGTTTCGGTTCATCCACTGGCTGCGGTGTTCAATTGAGGGTGGAACTGATAGAGATTATTGTACGCGGCCGTGTGCTCGAAGCAATTTTAGACTATTAGACGTTAAGAGGTGGACTCATCCCTAGTTAGCGCAATAAACGATCGTTGTATTACTATCGTGGAAAATTCATAGTGTTTAAGTACTTCGACTTTTCGATTGAGATTGTACAACCCGAATAGACTGTAAATTAATTCATTATTACTATTATGATTATTATTATTATTATTAATGTTGATGTTGATTTATGTCTCGTCGCGACATTCGTCGTATATCGTTTCGGAGATTTCGAATGTTACTTCCTTTTTTGAATTTATATGTAAGTGTAAGATATCCCGCAATACAATACCCTCAAATGTCGGGGCTAGTTAAACAAATAAATAAATAAACAATAATGAATCACACTGTATTTTTTATTGGAGTTTTTTTTTTAAGTTATATTGGGTTAACCTGTCCCTAATTATGTAAGGATTTAAAAGCTGCAAGGAAGTAACATGTAAGTTTTACATTAACAACTTAATGATTTGTTATTTCACATGTTTTCCTTTAATCGATGTTTTTTTTTCAGTTACGTTATTCCTACGTACATCTTTAATTTATTTTTACACATTTTATTGTTTTACATCTATAATTTTGTTGATTTTCTTTTACAGCTTCTATGTTCTATTAATAACGTGAATGTTAAAATTATGTTATATTCAACACACAACTCATTTTATTTTTTTACCTAATTTTAATTTCGTGTATTTTAGTTTTTTTTTTATTTTTTGAGTTATTTTTTGTTTATCTTGGCTCAAGTCAATTTAACGGAAGACTTTTTCTCGATTATTATCCTCGATTGGTATAAATGTTTTTCATGATTTACTATGTTTATGGTTATTATAACAGACATTCACAAAAAAGAACATGTTTAAATCTCTGTTTTGTGACAGTAAACAGAGAGGCGTACGCATTGTCGTTTTTGGCATAAATGATATGTGCAATATATTTCTTAAACATGTTTCGTGTGTTGCATGAGATGTGTTTCGAAACTGTCTCGTGTTGAATGTTTTTGATGCGAACCTACTGTAACATATACATTGTAGTCTACCTAATCTACTAATGATATTATACTATAAAAAGTTTCTTCTGTTAAATTGACACCAGCCTTGTTATTGCTACAGTGCGTTTTTAATCCTTTTGTGACGTACGTTTAACTTTATATAGGGAATATAACATTATAGGATAGTCCAAGAGGTCCGTGGGAGTAAAATTTATTTGTATATCGGCTAACGTGATTTGCTTTTGGTATGTCCAGGTTGTGTCCGAGGCTGAGATAGAAAACGCACTGTATCAATGTCACTGTATTGTAATATCACTGTCGGTGTTACTGTTGCTATTGTCTTTTAACGCCACCTTCCACTCGCAGAGGACGAGTCGCCCGAGGAAGAACATACGGTCTCATCGGCCAGCCTCTGCATGTCGCCGAACGTAGACGGCGAGCGTAGCGTCGTGCCCATCTACGCCTCTACGCCCTACGGCGGTCGCCTACAGAACGGCTACGACGCCGTAGACAACCGCGAGAGGCGGCGCGTCGACAGCTGCGACACGATCAACGGAAACGTCAACGGTAATGCTGCAATCTTTTTGCAGTGTTAACTGTTTAGGGAGGGTAAACCGTTTCGTAACGTAACGCGTAACGGAGCCAGACTGTCCGACTTCATTTGAGAGTTTGACAGGTTGACAGTAAGCATATAACATAAAACCTGTCGGGCGTCCCGCGACGCACAAGTTTTCTTCTCTCTTTTTTCATTTTGTAGGGGATGAAGTGATGAGATGAATAAGTCGTGGGCCTGATGGAAAACGACGTGTCTGCCTATAACAACACACATACAGAACATGCTTACTTGTAGAATTAAGACGCTATGTCCAGTAACTACGTTGGGTCCATTGCCTGTAACTGCCTTAACTGGAACACAGTAGTTCTCGTACATTACTGCATGGTGTTAGTAAAAATAGTAATGCAGTGGTGCCACACCAGGTGGGCTCTGCAAAGGGATCTTACCACAACTAAAATATACTTGGGTTTTTACTTCACGTTTAAGCAATGACTTTTATAGCCTAGCCTACCTCCGTAGCCTAGTGGTTAGTTAACCTATAAGTTCAAGCTTTACAAGTCTTTGCTTTGTGTCGTTTGTTCACCCAATTGCTTCCCAAATAGGATATATCGGAGGACTATGTAAAATCGCGGGTCCGGCTACATGTCGACAACATCTAGCAGTGACAAAGAATAGTAGAGTAGTCTTCTCTATGAAGTCGGTTTAATACGTTAACTGACATAGTCGGCTTTGATTTGTTTATAAAATATACTAATGGTCAAAATTTTTTCATAGTTATTATTGTTAAAAATTCACCGTTACTTTTTATTCCACGATACAAAATATGTAATGTTATATGTAATGTTTTTATACAACTTAAAGGTGAAGTATGTAACAGAATTAACTCCCACGGCGGGACACAAGCCTCTTTTGGACAGAAGGTATAAGAGCCCAGGTCGATATTTATTAAGGTTTCCTCATAATATTTTTCTTCACACGTAAATCAATATGTACTAAAATGAATATTCTATAGTTTCACATTATAATTAGTTAATCAGAAATTAACAAATACATTGGTGCCGCCATCGGGATTCGAACTCAGGTTGCTCCAGTATATTGAATGAGAAGCGATCGCCCGAACACTGCTACCATAGGTTTTATATATAGTAATCGTTTTGATGACCCGTTTGGCGCAGTTGCTAAGCGCTTGGCTTCGGCGTCGCAGGTCGTGGGTTCGATTCTTACCCTTGACGAATTTTTGTACGAACTACAGATAATTGTTTCCGATCTGGGCGTTTGTTCGTGTGTAATTTATGTATGTAAAAAAGCCCTAAGATATTTCGATCTTACAATGAGGGCAGCGTTTTTTCTTTAAAACAAAAGTAACTATTATTAATTACATCGTATAAGAGAAACGAGGTTTGTTATTACATCATTTCATGTAGTCCTTTTCGAATTTAGTTCACATCGTTTCGGAGTCTACGAACAGCATGGACGTACTCAGCGGAGGCGAGAGCGACGCGGGTGACACTTTGTCGAGGCGGAACAATAACAGGTGACATTTTATTATATAGCCTATCGTTTAACAAGCATTGTTTTTTAAGCTACCCCTATTTTTAGATAGCAATATCTTGTGTTATAAGGGCGTTGTACATACTTAAATTTCATATGGACAAACGCCTAGGTCTGAAACAACTATTCGTAGCTCTTACAAGTATTTGCCTCGGGAAGGAATTGAACCCACGACTTGCAAAGCTAAAACCAACACTTCAGCGACTGCGTCAAACGAGTCATCCAGTACTGTATCAAACTCATTGGCCATATTATTATTATTGTTATTATTAAATTACTAATTACTTAGTTAATGAATAGTATATATAAGATACTTATATCTTATAAACTATACTATTATAATATTAACTTATTAGAAATATCGGTGTTTCATAATAAACGCCCAGAACCGAAAGAATTATCTGCAGTACGTACAATCATTCGTCCCCCAATGGGAATCGAACCCATGAATCGTTACCCCAAAGCCATTAGCTTAGCAACTGCGTTAAACGAGTCATCAAATAATATGTTAACATTTCAACTGTGGAAAATTAAACAGCCTCTGCGCCGTTTTTGTGAAACCTAACTTTGGCTTTAACACAGACGGGATAATTGAAGTGTTTTTCCATACATACGTCATACAAGTAAAGTAATGCGATATCCGTGTTACGGTTGTCGTATGTCTTAGCACTTATTTTTTACTTATCAGTAGTAACAGCCTATATATGTTCCATAGGCCTCCTCTATACAGATAAGCGGACTTCACAAATTTTATAATTTGTTTATTGTTTTTTAAATTCTTTCCTTCGCCGTCGAACACGTGGTAAAACAGCACTTAAAATTGTTAATCATAAATCAACAAATTCATTGTTGCCGGCACCGGGATTTGAACTCGGGTTGCTCGAGTATATTGAATTAAAAGCGAGCGCTCGGACCCTAAGCTACCACGGCCTTAGGAAGTGGAAGTTAATGAGTAAACAAAAATGTGCGTGGACCCGTTCACATAATAGTTTAAAACTCTCTTGATTTTTACAGCGATCCATTTTTCTAACTTTAATATTATTATTTTTTTTTATGGAGTAGACTGACAAACGAGCAAGCGGCTCACCTGATGGTAAGTGACCACCGCTGCCCATGGACATATGCAACATTACAGAAGTTGAAAATGCGTTGCCAGTCTTTAAGGACGGGAATTTTTGAATTTTTTGAAATAGGGAGGAAGGGGAAGAGAGGAAGACGGGTGGGCCACCAGCCACCTCACTCACCGGACGAAACATGGAAGCAAAAACACTTCCACTTCACGCCGATTTTCTGT
>DWHQ01000016.1:0-26282 GCA_018247955.1 Eurytides marcellus marcellus | reverse complement strand
CTTTAAAATAACGTTATTTCTTTGTTATAAATACGGTAAATACATTTTTTTTACCAAAAGTGTAACCTAATTATAAATTAAAATTATTTTTTTTAAGAGTGGCACTGTTAATATTTTAATATTTGGTTTTGTACTATTGTTTGTGTTCTAAAAGCGACCATACCGAAAACCTTTAAAACAGAAGCGATAAAATTCTCCGATAAAATTTAATAAATCGCTTTTACCTGACCTTATTTCTGATAATGTGATACATGAAAAAAGTTAGATTTTAAATAAACTCGTCACAAATTTAATAATGTATCGTACTAAAGACGTCGTTTTTATTTAACCTATCTACCTAAATACGTCACATATTTATCATAAAATAATTTACAAAAAATAGACACGTATGGAGGACGGTTTTACTTATACTGTCATAACTAGTTGTTACGGAAACTATCGTTAAAGTGACAACTATTTGTTTGAGTACAATTTACTTTAAATCGTTCGTTAGCATCGTCAAAAATCTAATTTGTATTAACGCCCTAACAAAGTGGCGGCGAGAACGGTCAGATAAGGCGTCCATTCGCCACATCCTTATTCCAAGGACACACGATTCGCCGGCGGCGAATCAGCATCGAAATGCTAATTCGTGCGCTACGGTGAATACCTTATGCGAACTAAAAAAAATGCCATATCATACATATATATGAATACAATCGATTACGGAGGAAATCGCCATTGCGCCTTTAAAATTACTCCCGAAAACATATCGATATTTGCTTTGACATTATCGCAATTCGCGGTTGAACGAAAACAACATCAATAAGTGATGTTTTACACGGAACTATTGAAAATACTTCATGAATGAATTCGAATCAAGAGACACATTCACTGTAATGCTAGGTAATGCGTTGCTGGCCGATTTGAACAAACAAAGACGTATCGCAGGCGCGTTGGCAAAAGCATCGGGCGGCGTCAGCCAAAAATACAGTCCTTGACCTTCTTGAAGCGAGTTTATCTCGTACGAAAATAAAAGTAGCCGTGAACCCCTTGAGATATGTGCGGGAGTACATTTCTAGTACCTGCGTAATGTAACTCGTTGCCGCCGGTCGGCCTTCGACGGTTCACGAGCAAGGTTGCTTTTGTGTTCGTCGTATATAGCACATAGCACTTAGTTTGTTCTAACGTTATTATTTCGATCATAATATAATGGAATAGTTCAGGCAAGATATGAATCACGTTATTAAGCGTAATCATTGCTCTTTCTAAAACAACATACATTTAACAAGCATTCACTTTAGTTGATTCGAATAAATCGTATTAATTTTTATTGTCATTTGTATTTCTTTGTGTCAGTGTTTCGCTTGATTAGCTGCAGCGCTATAATAAGTACTTTGATTATATAAAATATTGAAGATTCGTTTCGACATTTGAAGATGTAAGCAATGACATTTACTCACACGCATATTTAAAAAGTATACGATACGTTTGTAATATTTTAAAGCAGTATGTTTTATGGCTCAATCCGCAAGTTATAAGAATATTTAAATGTTTTCTTGGTTATCACTTAATTTACGTGCAACCGTTCCAATAACTTAAAGTTGAATTGTTACACTATGTACATATGTATAGTCTGTACTAAAAGATCAATATAAACTTTTAGATGCAGGAATCACAAACACAATTTACCTAAAACCTATGAATTTCTTAACGCAAAAACTTCCGAATATTATTGTCAGTAGGACAGAAACATGTCTGAATAATATTTTAAATTACCGTATAATTATGATGTTATCTGTTTAGACAAGTTTTACGACCGTTAAAACAATTGTTCAATACATTTTGGCCTTGTAAGTCCATTAAAACATCTTATAGTTAATTATACTTAACATAGGGTAGTGAACTCTTAAAAGCGTATATACAATAGCGAGGTTTAATATATCAAAACAGATATTTGTTCGTTGAATTTTAAAACAATCCTTTGGCAGGGTATAAAGACAAACTTCTTTCAAATTTTTAATAAAAAATAGCCTTAGAGACAATTGTCATGACTGTAATCATGTGTGCCGTAATAGGTTGATGCCCAGCTACGAAATTAGGATATCACGACTCTTTCAAAATTTCCTCTCGTACAAATTAAGTTAATGTTCGTGTTGCTAATGTACTCATTGTACGTTGAAGCCCCGTAGGCTTCTTAAATATACGGTCAAAAACGGACAAAACCTCACACAAATAGGCTGAAAATATTAGGATTATATCGATTAACTGTTTTCACGGCTTTATATAGCCGAACAATATGTAGTACGTATTCATTACCCTTTGTCTCAGGCTGCATGTGATTGTATTTTTTAACCAAACTTGTATACTTCTGTCATTTATTACTTGTAATGCTTGTTCATTTCAGAACTTTTAATACTGCATTCATATTAAGATATGATAAAATGGGTTTTATATATTTTAAATTCACGCCCGGGGTGCTGATCTGCGGCGTGGTAGGAAAAAAGATTGAAAGTTAGTATATAGTATAGAATATCTAGTGGTCAATCGACATTGTACCTGTACAAAATTATTTTTGATAATTTAGTTTCTGTTTAACATTGTCGAAAACAATGCAAATCATACAAGTTCAGCGAGTCGAAGAAACTACTAGTCTATTGAAACCATTTAATAATTCATCACCCATCCTTACTGGCCATAAACAAATCATACGCGTTTCGTTTCACAGCGCTACGTTAGAACATGTGGCACTTACAAAAAAGCAGCTCTTTCTTAAACTCCAGTCAGAGCGAGAATGCGCGAGGTGGCCGAGTATTTCAACCCTCCACACTTCACTGAGTTATCAAAGAGAGCCGCCTCACCGCGACCAGTTTTTAGCCTGTTTTTAATTTGAATAATACTAACTGAGATTGCGCGCAACAAAAAGAGCTTCAACGCTAGACGATCCCTTGAATTTTTATGCGTAAACCTTGCCCGTGAACTGTCCTCTCTTTTGTTCATTAAAATTTATAGACGGTGATTTTATTAATACTTTTATTTTTATATAAATTTAATTTGAAAATCTTATAATTACAATGCAAAGTCTATTTAAGTTCAAATCTGCCTCCCTTGCTCCCTGCCTTGTACTCCAATAGCTGAAGTAAAAATAGGTAGTCGCATAGACCGGGAAATGAAGAGTCTTCCCGAGAATTGACTTCCCGCGCAATGACCACAAAATCCATGAAGCCTTTCCATTCATTTTACCACGTGGCAAGAAGAACTTTGCTTCTAAGCTTGAACTCGCTTGGAAATCTGCACTCAGGGATTGACCATTGCACCGTTGGCAATTTTAACGGAGGCCCTTTAAGAAAATGTTCCGCACGTTGTAAGGTCTCATTTGTATGGAAACTAGGGATTGCTGAGGCAGCTAGCGCTGGTTGGCTGCAAGATATTTGAGAAAGACCTTCGATGACCTTGCTTATGTGTGTTTTAGGTTGAATATTATGGAGGTTTCAGTTAGTACAATTTTGACGTAACGCATCTGTGCCCTTTTCGCCCCTCTAGGGTTGGTGAGCTTAGACATCTCCCCTATGAAAAAAAGGCTGTTGACAAGGTAAAGTTTAAGGGTCTTAACTGTGGTCACTGTCCGTAAAATTGACCAGGTATCACAAAGTATACACAACAATGGGTGTAAAAACAAAACGTATTAAAACGTGATCTTGCCATGAACATAATTTAGAGAGTTTATCATCTTTGCTTAAAATTTAAGCGTAAATCTAGACATTTGTACACTAGGCATTTCGGCATGGGCTAGTTAAGTCGTGCCCCTATCAGATCGACGGAAACGGCCGAGACGTGCCAAATTTTAGCAACTAACAAAGCCGCGCTGTTCGGTGCTCAGTCCTAAGGTTAATTGGAGCCGTCATTCCGAGAACTCAACGATGTGAGGAACTCATTTAGGTTATTTTTTGTGAGTGTTTCTTTTTTGCGTCGAATTCGCTATAGCTCTTTACAGATTTATCGAAATGGAATTGACTTAAGAAAATTCAGATATAAGGATATTGAAATGGTAAGAATAACGCTTGAGCTCACGACGATGGAGGGGAGAGGGAATCGAATTAAACTAACAGCTTAAATCAGTTTTCTTATAAATGATCATTAAGCTGACAACATACAAAACACAACGAATCAAAATGTTTATTTCATCGAAAATTATACCATATCTGGAAACCGCATCTGCACTATTCTTATTAATCTGAAAGTGTGTTTGTTAGTTCGCTTTTTTTTAACGGAACATCGGATATAATTTTTGGTATACATACGTGTAAAATTCGGGACAGACATGTTTATTCGGGATTTTTTAAAAAAGGGTAAAAATTACATTTGCAAATTCTGTTACTAAGGTCAAATAAAATTGTGGCCAGAACAACTAAAAAAGTACGAATGAATTGTTGGTTTCGCCTATTAACTAAGCATGTGATAAAAACTTATAAAAATACTGCGCCACAAAAATGATTGGTGAGATAACGAAACAATTTTCAATCAATTTTGTTGGTGAGGCAATTGCATTATTTTCAAGTACTTTGCATGACGAGTTCAATAAACTTTTAATATTTTTTAAAGAAATTATTTTACTGATTTCATAGTGTATATCGTTGTTTTAAGATTCGTACATTTTTAACACTTCACAGTATATTTGTTCACGCGCTGTTGTAGTTTTCAAAATGGAAATATAAAATTAAAAAAAAAAATCAATTTAAAATTCTTTAACGACGTGTAGTGTTTAGAACACAAATAAAGATAATGCGCACAAATGACCATAGATTGTCTACCTACTAGCAGTATTGTCATGTGGACTTGTAATACGTGTTAACTGTCTTTATTCTTAATTCGACTATTTATTATGTGTTTTTACTGATAAACACAACAATGGTCATATACGTGTGGGCAATGACCAAGTCTTTTAATGGATACCAAAATATATCAATGAATCCGTTTAGACGAGCAGGTATATAAAAAGACATTGCCATCGCTTTGACTAATATCATGAAACTGCTATTAAATGGAATAGTTTTTTTTAGGATATAAAAGAACGAGATGAACAAGTCGTGAGCCTGGTGGTGAGCGACATTCTTTCCTATAAAAACACAGTACCATACAGTATACTTGATTATTATTCTTTGATACCCAGAGATATATGATGGTATATTTCAATGGCCAGTCTTACTGGCATCACTTTCTTTTAACAGGAACACAGTAGCGCTTACACACTTCTTTTTGGTGGAAGAATAACTAGCAATGCATGCCAACCAAGTAACGGATCACCATAAAAAAATCTGGAGTTCAAAATTATTCTCTGAATTTGTATCCTGACATAAAGGCAAAATACTTAATGACAATTAACCAAATATAAGTTCATCAGAAACACTGCTGCGTACACATTCGTTAGTTAGATTTAAATATTGATTTTTTATCTTGAAGGTTGCATCACTATGGAGGCACGAAGACTAGTCAAATATTTAAAGTCATTCTTTAAAATAAGTTACGTGAATGACCGACTGTGCGTTTAACCATAGATGTCAACATCATACGACACACACATTATAAGGTCATTGGAAGTCGACTCGTCTGGTTTACGAAACTTAATAGGCAATTAATTGAATCGGTCGACTACGTAACGTTGAATACTAAATTTAATCTCTAATTGTAATATCGATTTGTAAAAGATAAGTTCGATTTTGGGTAGGTTTAATTTGTATCTAACATTGAATGTAAATAACGCTACCTTAATTACGGCCAGTTATATAATGGCATATATATCTTATTATCTTTATTAATATTTTTATGTGCACCTACCTAGTTCTTTCTGCACCACTCAAAGGTCCACTGGGAGATAATGCCATCGGCATTAAGTCCGCCTTTATACATATTTTGTGCATAAAGCTTAAATAAATAAATGGCAGGGACATTTAAATATTCCTTTATGGATTTAATTTTTTTTTCGTTCTTTTTTATTCTGAACATTTTGCCAATATACTACATATTTATACCATGATTAAATTATAACTTAAAAATAAATTAACGACGAATGGATGTCAATAAAATTGATATCGACGCACAGCTGCTCCCTAATAAAAAAACTGAAGAATATTTTATTCAAATCAGTTCAGTAATTCTCGAGATGAAAACTAAATAGGAAAGTTTTTTAAGTTAATTAGATACCCCTGAATGTTGGTTATGAGAGTTGACATCACCTAGATTATAAGCATTATTAAATTTTGCGAGGGAAGGATTTCTGATGACGGGATTAATTTTTAAAGAGTTTTTCTTTAACTAAATCTTCCGATGGTACTTAACAGTGAGATCGGAAATACTCGTCTGACATGTTGCCCTGCTGGTTTAATGAGGCGAGCGCGGAAGTGCGCCAAGCCGAATTATTAAAGCCGGAACGCCAGGGCGACCTCGACGCAGTGTCTCAGGAAGCTGCGCGCTTCCGACCGGAAGTAGATCTTGGTGACGGAAGGCGTCATTTCCTACCAGCCTCAACGATCGACTCGCAAATGAATATAGTAGTACGGATACAAGTGTGCAATATTCTTCTAATCTTCAATTCAACTAGTACTTTTATATCTGGTGTGAATATTTATCAGTTCCAATGCGTTGTGCTAATCCTATAGGATTATATTTACAAATTTCGATTCGACACGTTAATCGTAAGATGTTATGAAATCGGATATTAAAAAGTTATAAAATTAGAAATTAATAAAAGGTTCGACAATAATTAGACAAGAATCAGAGACCTACATTCTCAAGAAATGTGTCCAGCACAATTTTATCAAAAACATGAGAGAAAAGAAATAATGTTAAACCAAATTCCTCTCCACAAGGGCTTACAACAAGTTTTATATTTAAATTTACCAACTAAATTTCAAAAATGTTCACCATTGTTACTATAAATCAATTACATAAAAAATATACTAGTAAATTTAACCTATTTATAATATTAGTACATCGTATTGTCATTGCATTCTCAGACTGATATTAGTATAGTGGTACGGCATAATTCTCCGTACAAACCCTGTACTCTTCATTCTTTGCAGATGCATCGGAGCCGATGTATACTGGCGGCATTAAACACACCAGAATTACAACAAGCATAAAATTTGCATACAAGATTGTACGTAATGCATTTTCGCATATAAAGTGTGCGCAATTTTCATTAGAATGAAGCTATTAAAGTTTCCGACGAATAAAAGCTGAAATATATCGTATCCCACTCGAGAACCAATTTTCGTGGAAAAATACCGTCTTGCGATGCAAATAGTTCGGTAACGAGCTAGCCTAAATGGCGCTTCGGAAGAAAAAAGCCAATATAAAATAAAATAACCTTTTTTTTTCCACAGCGTCAGCTCATTTCGGTTTTAGTTTTGAAGCGGAAAACTTGTTTGGTTTGGTAACGTTCAATGGTAGGCGCTGTGATCGAAAGTGTCGTTTCAAAGCGATAGTTGTTTCGTGGTAAGGTGTCAGGTGTCTTGGTAGAGGCCAAAGGCAGGCGTTGCGTGGGCCTGCAGAACGAGTGAGACCGGTCCCCAGGTGCCAGCGCCGCAGTTTACAGGGCCGTACTTACACTTAATTTATTGGATTATAATTTAAGTTTAAAAATTGCTTGTATCAACGCGATTTCACGTGGTGAATAAAAGTAATTCGCAGATTTTATTCACTTTAGTTTATGTTTTAAATTTCGAAGGTTTTGCACACCTTCTGGCATACGAAGTAATTGAAATATGTATTATTTATATTACTTTCAACCCTTTTACATATATGATGAGATAACATTATATTCTTCGAAATGTAATTAAATGAAAAATATTGTTTTAAGTATATCAAAAGTCATATAAGGCAATTTACTAAACTTACGTGGAAAAATACTTAACACAGAATAAAATTATTTAGTTATAAAGTCTTCTTAATCACTAATGAGAATAGCGAAGGTTTGAACCTCTCACCCTACTAGATACCAAACATCTTGTGAATTATTAACTTTTGAGAACACTAAAACGTGAAACATCATAAGAAGAATCATTTAAAAGGAATAAAAAAAAATAAACATAATGCAAATAACAGTTGCTTTAATCTTTGTTTTCACTTAATCAACATAACATCAGATGTTGAGTTTATTTACTTTAGTTGACCGTGGAGCGCAACTCTGTACGATTTACGCTCTCCGGTCAACCAAAGTCTGCGACGGAGAGAAAATATATTAAGTCGATAAATAAAACACCAAGTGCGACCCAGAGCAACAATATAAGCGGCTTCGCTAAGCAGGAAAGTCAATACGGTTGTTTGCGTAAACACAGGTCATCTGGTCGTATCCGCGCGTTCACGCAACTGCATAAAACTTAGGTGCGATAGATCTTATAAACGCGTGCAACAAAGATCTAATATGCTAATAAAATGCAAAAGGTCTTAGTCGATTTATTTTTCCTTGATGGAGCGCGATTAACAGTGTAATGGTTTAGCAGAGGGTGTCACGACCCGATTGCCTAAGCGGGCCAGGTTAGTATATGGAGGATGGGAAAAGTATGAATTGTTGTTCAGTCAAGGATATGGAAAGAACAGTAGAATTAATGAATTCATTCCTTCGTTAGAGTTTCAACCTGCGGGAGTGATTAGTCAAGCATGTCAAGACTTAGGTCTTAGGACTTTGGGTATAGTTTTTTTACTCTCTAATGGGGTGGGAGGTTCGAACTTTCGCAGTTCTCCTTAGCGACGCGCTTGTTTACCAGCCGATAATAGAAACAGTATCTAAAATAGATCCGAATGGTGTCCTCCAAATCCATTTCTTATTCTACTGAGCGTGGTAATTCGATAACAATATCGGTTTCTCTTTCATCGTCCTTTCTTTATGTCTCTAATGATAAGTTGTTATGTAAATCGTTATGAAAATATTTCTTTATCGGAAAAATATTGAAGGCAAAGCAATTATTTAACTAACTAGTATGTGACTGTAGTTGTAATTCTTTTTGTGTCGTCAGTTGATTTTTGACGACGTTAGAGAATAGATTTTAACTGTAGCAGTCTTCGTAAAATAAAATAAAGAATATAAAATGATTATTTCATTGGTTACATGATATAATAAAGTTACTCTAATTTTCGAATATGATGGTTATATATTTAATCAGGTTTTTGGTGGCATGGCATATTGTACATGTTAACATACTTTATTTAATACTCATTGTCAAAACTTCAATTCATATCATTAAACGATAATGAAGAAATTTCCTACAATTTTAATGATCAGTCGAGAACATGGCTTACGTTATTATGTGAATGGGATGGCTTCTATATGACATCACAGAAGATCGACGGAGATTTTATTTTATATTGCATATAATAATAATATAATCTGAAAAAATATGAAAAACCAAAAAATATAAAAAAATATGAAATATAAAATAAAATCTCCGTCGATCTTCTGAGAGTTTCTACGAGTTAACTGGGGCTATGGAAGTGTTATACGTGTTCATTCTTCGCTGGCATCAGTCAATATCAGTAAACCGCCTCTTAGTTAGTCACCTTTTGATATAAAAATACAACCTTGAAGAGTAAGTTTTCCATCCATAAGAAATACAGCTGCATTCCCATATAGAGTTGATGTGCTAACAAACGAGAACTTTTTGCACTGTCCATGCTACTTCACTGTCAGCAAAACTGCTACTCTACCATATATGAATGAGTCCTATAACTTAATTTTTATTAAAAAATATGAGATTTTTTAGATACATTGAGATACATTGTCGAAAACTTCGCCGCTGCCAGGATGTGAAAAATGCTGTAAATAAAGTGGACAGATTTCAAAGATTTCTCGCGGTTGAGAGTTGTCCGCTTACCTCATTGGCAAGAGGTTGAGTTACCCGAGAGACGCACACGCACTGGCAGCGACAAAAGTTTTCAAAAATTTGCTACAAAAATTTTTTCACGTGAAAACGTAAAAAATTATTGAACTAAAATATTTTTAATTCGCCTTATTGCGTTGGGACATGGTAATAACTTGATTCAGTATTTAAATTTACCAGTCCAATTAGAAAATTAAATTTCAAATAATTATTACTATTGGTTATCAAGCTGTGACAATATCTTAATGTTATAAACATTATAAAAGAGTAGTAGATGATGCTAAAAAGTACACTATTTCTTTATATTATCTAATTTTTTTAATGAAAATTTGTTATGGTGGTATAGTTGGATAAAATATGTCCTGATTGAAGAAACATTAGCATTGCTTGGAGCTAATAGAATAAGTTAAGAGAGTTTCCAAATCAAAATTAATTCTGTAACGGCCCTAAATACTATCATTACAACAAAATTAATCAGTTCCTTTCGTTGATAGCGATTGACACAATTTTATGTAATCGACTTAGTAGCTTATTTGTAATTGTCCGTGTTGCTATGTTTCAACCGAGACAATTTAGCAATAAATTAAAAACATGTTGAACGTAAAAGATAATGACATATTGTTGCATATATTATATTATTGCAACACTATTATTAATGCAATATTTATATGACACAATTGCATACATTGTGAATAAATATTTAAATTGATTAAAACTTCCTACGTTATGAGTGTGATGGCTTCCCAATAGATAGTAGAAAGAGTTGATGGGTGAGGTATTGGGTTATCAAATTAATGGTTACCCTAAACTAAGAAAGTTATCTTATCTAGCAATTGATAAAGAGGACAACCAAAATAGAAAAATCTATTATGTGGAGTATCAAATGCCTCACGCATTTTTTGTATATGTTTAATAGCAACGTTTGAATAAAAAAATATAGGTAAAAATTTTATATACACACGATAACTTTTAAATTCATCTTAAATGTTTACTAAGGACTACGGGATGAAATTTTAATGTGATGTTGATTTAAAGCGTAGAACGTATAAATAAGAATAAAAAAAATCTTTGAAAAAACACCATTTTTTAACTATAGTAAAATAAACCACAAAAGGTCTTATTATAACAAAAGATGAACAAGGTAATCTATATTATATCTATATATAATACAGATTAGTAGTATATAAAAGCTATATTTTGGCAAATAGTAACTTCCAGAGCTTGATCTAATCGCCAAGCACTGATGTGCAAGCTCTACTATATTCCGGTTTGAAATAAAATGTTGCCAGCGTAATTACTGGCCGTCAGTAACCTCGTCATACACCTCTGAATGACGAACGTAGCGAAGAATCAAGCAGTTTTGATCTCAAAATACCGCGTGGCCCTATGAATGCACACGATTTGCCTATGTCGTTACTTTATCTTAAAAAGAAATATTTCGTTTGCAATACGTAAATATTTGTCCACTTTATAATCATGAGTGCGGGGTGTGTTATTTACTAAGCGCTAAGTGAGTTAAATCCTACTCTTATCGATAAAAAAACTGCACACTACAATAAAACTTATGCGGATAGTGTTCCTATGCGTAATTCTTCCTATTTCGTATAAACATTAGCTCGTTTTTATTTAAATATTGCACAACCAACGCTCGCTGTCAATTTTACAACGTCTTCGACACTAGCCTGTCGCGCAATGTATGCGTTTGAATGCGTTGTATTGCGATAGATGAAATGTGGAAATTCGACTTCTGATCACGTACCCGGCCATATGTCACCAAGAGCTACGACCGTTGTTTTGTAAGGTTACGCGACGTGTTTTAGATTGAGTTACGTGGCTGACGTAATAGGCCACCTGAAGAAATGGGGGCATTGTCAAGGTCTAATGGATTTCACTCGTCAAATGGCACGTCACCGATGCTTATTGATTGATGCCATGTTGTGTTCTATTGGAAATGATATCCAAATTAACCATGCAACGTACAGCACAATAAACATCATTTAAACCGTGTAATAACTCCAACAATGTGTTAACAAAAACACAGCTGTGCACTAAATCAATATTGAGAGAATAAAATAGAAAAAACAAATACACTCACACAAAGAAAAGATGCTCGTGCGACGACGTCTAAATATGGTAGTGAAGAATGTGTGCATGATCAAAAAGGCTGTTGATCATGATCCAAACGCATCTTTAAGGGTCCAGTACAACTTATAGTGTTATGAAGAAGTCCTCGATTAAAACACAACACAGCTTTTTTTAAATAACTACTTTATAAAATACTAAATTATAAAAATATTATTCGTAGATAAATTGTTATGTGTAGTTTCGGGGAAGTAACTTTAAATAAAATTTTGTACTTTTTATATTACATAAAAGTGTTGCATTATAATGAAATAAGTATTTTCCTGTAGCAATTTATTTAAAAAAAAATGGGCTGGGATAATCTCAGGTATCCGCTGTTTTGTAAAAGGATCCCTGAAGTCACTGCTATTTAGATAGCTCGTCGATAGCGAGAATCATCTTAAACGGTATCACCATCGCTTTTAATTATCACACTTTATTTCTGTAAATATACGACTTGTTATTCGATTGACGTCTTGTGTCGATGCACTTGGAATGCGCATTTTGATACCTTAAGATTGTTCCCAGTAAGTTCACGAGATGTTTAATACATAGCGAACAGAACGACCGACGTCCCAGCGATAGCATCACTCACACGTCTCAGTGTTTTATGAACGCCATTTTAGTTGATTACACATTAAATTATGCAAGTAATTTGTATGCTTGCCACAAGAAAATTTAGGAAAATTTTTATTTCGGTTTATAACATATGTAGGACGTAAAGCTTGAATTACTTAAACCCCATCATATAATGCATGTCACAGAATTCTCACTTAAGTCCGTTATTTTTCATCTTTGTTATGAAATTCAGTCTGACTTAAAATTGTTTTTAGATGACTTAAAATTCCAAGATGATTTAGATCAAGCGTTGCATTTATGCAAAAGTGAAAACAGATAAGTTTTTAAATATAAATTCTGCTTAAATGGATTTCCACTGATGGAAGTGAAGAATAATTTTGTACAGCAAAATTCACTTAGAATTCGCTTTTATATTGATAGTATTATAAAAAAGGTTTCTTGCTTATCACGTTTTATTCTTAGACAGACTAAAACATTCTGCGACGCTAGGATAGCTATTATAATACACAATAGTCTGATACGGATCATTTTAGAGTACTACAGCCCATTTTCGAATCCGTTATATCTTATCCACTTCGAAAGAATCCAAAGAGTCCAAAAAGATTTATTTACCAGTTAGCATTTTTGCGCAACAAATTTCAATCATTGAATATGTATAAAAAGCGGTTGTCGTATTATAGGATGAAATCGCTGAAGGATCGTCGAATGTTATTAAAATGAATCATTTATTTTTTTATTAATACAATTTATTTAAGTTCATACATAGTTGTGGACTGTGTTGAAATGTTAGATAAAATTAATTTATCTGTTCCCAGGCAGGGTTCTAGATTAATTCGCCATAGAATCTTCAGATTAAAAGTTTATCAACGTTCGCTTTTATATCGTATATGCTCATCATATGACGAAATTAGGGATGATGTCGACATTACAAATGATTCTTTAACCTCTTTCAAAACATAATTCTTTTTGAAAAAGTCGGTAAGAAGAACGAGTCACGAGAAGAGTAAGAAGACGAAATAGTTCAAGCAGTATTTTGCCTTAGCAATCGCTGTCCGAGTGATTCTTTCGTTGGCACAATCAATAATGATTCAATAAGTTTTCAAGTATGTATATTTTTTTGTTAGTCGACTGGGCGAGGCAGACTTGCGGGCGTTACGAACAGCAAACCTGTTCCAAAGAGCCGAGCGATGTGTTGCCTTTGCGTGTGTGAATGCGTTGCCACGTATCGGCCGTACATCTATTTCGTTTTTCTTAGACCGCTTCTAGATATATTCGTAAAATGAAAAAGAGTAGAGCGGATATCTTTTTGAGAATGATCACCGTCGTTAGATGTGTAAGAGAAGCAAACACGTTGTTCGTAATATTGTACTCTTAAAATATGACGCCTTGTGAGAAGGTGGTAAATGAGTACCAGGGCTGTCTGATACTAACTGATTACCAAGCCCATTGGTTTGCAGTTATATTAGAGGTAGGACTCAGTGCACCTTTGCCAGTTATTCTATCGTGGCAAGCCGTAATGTGTAAACACTACTGTGTTCCGGTTTGAATGGGCAATATTGCCAGCGTAATTACTGGGAACAGAGATATAACATCTTGAATCTCTCGACGACGAGCGCATCGCAGGCCTAAGCAGGTTCTGTGTGACACTGTGTTATTTTGGACAGACGTCTCGCTTACCATCAGGCACACCACTAGTTCATCTCGTCACTTTGTACCCTAAAAAAAAAAATAGCAAAATTTGCAAATAAAGCCGCATTAGTGACCGGCTTTTACTTTTTTATGCTAAGTTTCCAAGTAAGCAAATGACATAAATACAGATAGTGATAAGAATCTTTTGTAGAGTCCGCTTGGGGAAGTACCACACAATTGCCATTTGTTCTATTGCAAAAGCAATATGCAACTGTTGCTGTGTTTCGGTTTGAAAGACTATGTTCTGTTATTTTAAAATACTGAGTTGCGATAAGTCTAACAAAATATTCATTAAACTCTGGTTTACTGATAATACAAAACAATTAGATATATGAGTCTCTTTAATCTTAGTTAAATGTAACGCCGCGGAACTCGCCCATAGCTTATCCATATATGGAACTTCGAATCTAAGCAAAACTTTACCACAGTCATTATCCTATGAAATGACTTCGTCAAACCTTGATGTCCATCATACTCATATTCTCAATGTAACATCTCAACTACATGTGCTGCCATAGGCTAGTGCAGTTGCTAGGTTATTGGCTTCAGCGGGTTCAATTCCTACCCGGGCCAAATATTTGTATGTTGTACAGATATTTGTTTCAGATCTAGACGTTTGTCCTTATTATTAGATTTATGTATATCTGGCGCCCTTATAACATAAAACATTAAATCTTATAAGAAAGGCAGCGTTTTTTTTTTAAATAAAAAAAGTAAAGTAGAAATAAATTTCTTAGGTTTTTTTTCTTACCGTTAGGTTTAACCATTGTAGTAAACGCCATGCCAATTGTATTTGTTAAATCATATTAGGGCAAAAGAAAATATGTGCATTTCTTTCATTATGACTATAAGGTGTTCAATTTCATTCAATTTGTTCAAGTCAATATTTTGCTTATTTATCCAAAACATTCTTAGATGATTTGGCTATTGCGAAGATTCCTTCATGCCACTTATAGAAACATAAATTTGTTTTAATAGTTTATTTCAATTTACAACTTTACTACAATAATTGTAGTATATTTTTTTATATAAAAAAATAAAAACCATCTTTAAATACATTTAACAATATCTCTTTTGCCATACGTTTGATATTCGATTTCAAGAAGTTTCCTGTTGTAAACGCAGCTACCCCTGCTCTTGAACAGTCCGGCTCGAACCGGATAAGTACCGTCACAGAAAATCGGTGTAAAGTGGAAGTATTTTTGTTTCTGCGTTTCGTCCGGTGAGCAAGGTGGCTGATGGCCAATCCCTCTCCCAACCTTTCCTTCCTCTCCTACCCCCCTACCTTTATCTCCATTCCCTCCCTTTTCCCTACCTTTTCCCGCTCCCTCTGTCAGCCTCCCTTGCTCCCTTGCTCTAGAATCGGAGGATTCTACATGTCAAATGAACAATTTTCATAAGCTCTTAACTGAATAGGACAATAACATTTGTTCATAACAAAGATAGCCAGTACCATTACTTTACCCCTAGTAAACCCTTAAGTAACCCTTACAAAATAAGATTAACCCTTAGGACGAAACATCAGAACTGATTACGTAAATTATTAATATATATCTTTGTTTACTGACGCATCATATTTATTACTACGTGCCACTATCCACACACTGATTCCGATGATTCTAGTACTCGATTAAATCATTAAAAAGGTGTCTTAGTCATTACCAAGTTCAATATTAATGGAATTTCCTCCTTAACATCTTCCAGATCTTTTCTACACTCAGCAATAGCATTTGAAGTTAAATATACTTGTTATTCGACATTAATTCCATCTTTCAATAAATCTACAAAGGAAAACGAAATTTGTTAAGCAATAACATGCATCGCCGGTTTCATTGGTTTGATATTTTTAATGAGATACATTTTAAATGTAAAATTTATTCGTTTTCCTTTTAATAAATATCCGCGCGATGAGATTTGTCTTAAAGAGTCCGTTGAGTCTTAAAATCATATTTAATTCCGAGTTCCGCCGACTTTTTGTACATCGCGTGTCGTTCAACAATAACCATATGCATTTTTTATGCAATACATCACTTCGATACTCAGGGGTATTAGCTATGCGTGGCATTACGAGCATATTGCATGACTATTTCTACAGCTCGGTTCATAGGTGATTGATCCATCTGTGCGGATAATAAACACGGCAGTGCGATTGGCATTTTTAGCCGAGTATTTGCAAACAACATCCTTTTACGATGCGATTATGTGAGGAATTCTTATAAACATATTATAAATGTTAATTGATGCGTTAACTTTATGTTTATCTTGTGTAGCGTAGTGGTTTTGCGGATCGAAGGCGGCGCATTTATCGCCGAGATCAAGTTTGTGAGTTGTTGGGGCTCGGTCACACGTTTCCGCAGTGGAGCCGGTTTGCGGACGAAATTTGCGCGTACTCGATGTTAACGTCATGGCTCGTCATGATACAGGGAATCCGATATAGATCTCAATTCAAACTAAATGATGTGTTGAACTGATTAGTCGTCCGAGATTCACCTATGATGTATCTTGCATTTTTAGCTCTTGGTAACAAGTCAGGGTACATAGGAACGAGTAAACATACAGTGTAAGGCGAGTTCATATTATAACCAGTTATTTAACGTAATGTTCAGTCGAATATATGATATGTTTATGTTGGCTGCTAGCATAAAATCATCACTAATTGATTTGCCCTTCTAATATGATTTTTTTTAACTACTAACTCTAATATGATTTATTTACTTATATATTAAATTACTACAATAGTGGTACTTTGAAAACAGAAAATTGTAATATAAACAAGTAATAACTGAATATATGGCAGTTATATAAAAATAATCTATGACAAAAGCCTCTATTGTCAGTAAATCATGAAATAATAATTAAACTTTATATAGATAGAACTTAGTAGTAGTTTTTTAGAACAAGTTTTATGATAAGGAAAAACTTACACATAAAAACACAGCATGAAAAAGTTTTCATAAAAAACATTAAGTTAGCATTATTTATAAAAACGATACATTTGACAATACTGGAGTTTGTCTGTATCCGTGAGATACGTAAAATTGCCTATTCTCGAAGGGTTTTAACTATATAACAGTTTTTTTACTTATCATTAAGTGCTCAAGTCAGTACTCTTGGTCGTGACGAGATCGTGAATGGATCGTGAGTGCCATTCAAACTTAACTGACATGTACTAGCATGCAGCTTCCATCCACGATGATAAATATTGCTTGTTAAACATCGTTACGAACTGATTCTTTGTTATTCGATATGACTAAATAACTAAAGGTAAATAGGATTATTTACATTGCATTGTTGGTAATGCATTCTTGTATGGCACACTTCATATATAAATTAACTCATAATATTTCTTCACGAATATACATCTGCTAGCTCAATAAGCTAATTGATATCAGTTTAGCAAAAAGAATCTTAACACTGTATAACTATACTTAACAATTAGAAGCCAATTGGTTTGCTGTTCACGTAGATATCTCTTAACATTTACGAACGAAGTTATACATTATTACATTATATTTGTCGTTAATTACTCGATGACAACCATTTATTTACATACATCCATCACTTTTCACAGCACATCACAAAAGGGATAGAAGAGGTAAATTATTTTAAATAATGAATACAATAAAACTTATAATGTCACAACTTTGAATTGAAAATCGTTAGGCTTACTTCATTCGACGTGAAATGGCTTACTTAATAGTAAATAATTACCGCTGTCTATAAATATTCCCAAACTAAAAATGGATAACCCCGAATAATGCAAAAAAGGGCAAAATTAGACATATATACATTACATCACGCTAGACTTTGTATGCAGTTAAGTGAGAGATATAAGATGATCGATCTGTACCCAGTAATTTTTCTGGAATGTTTCTCATATACTTAAGTCGACCTAGTAGTTTTTGAGGTACGAACGGACATCTATATGTACCTGCATACACATATAGGCTGTTAAATTCATTACCCTTCCACCGGTGCATCGTAATAGGGCAAAAATTAAACTATTAAATTAATGCGTAACGTTCTTTCAGTAAATATTCTAGATACCTACATAAAATATCCGACGGCAAAAGTAGTAATAAAATTTTCATATCATAAATATCGTAATATGATAATAAACAATTTAATAGTTTAATTACACAACACACCTATATTATCCACTTAGACATACGCAATAATTTGAATTGCGCTTAATTGGAAACACGAGAAAACAATTCCTCATCGAATCCAGACAGTGTAGGACATTGAGAATTATTAATACGACAGATTATTTCTGTTCGCAAAAGAAAAAATAAGGAAGCGAGGTTCGCGTGGTAGAGCTGTTCATGAACGTAAGTTGGCAGCAATATTTTAGTTTATCGGATAACTCCCGCTTTCAATGTCCGCAGGTTGACGCTCCCTGCGCGGTCTGTCAAGGTTGTAAACAAACGTTTATATTAAGCTGCTTACGCATAATTACCCGGTCCGATGTTTAATATATGGAAACCATCTTTGCTATAAATGTAAACGTTCTCAATGCCACGACGACACGGAATTTTCATTTTGCATATTAATTATTTTCATCGTCGCGTACGTACGTACGTACGTACATTAATTTGAATCATTCAAAGTGCCGTTGAATCATTTGTGTATAAGTAGAATTTCTGATTAGGTAATGGTTAGAAATTGTTATTTTTCTAACGATTCACTGTGGATAAATTAAGTGAAGTAGAAAAGCGTGTTGAATAAAAATAAAGAAACAAATAAAGTCAACATTTAAAAATAAGTCTCAATTTAATATTATCAAGGGCTGTAAAATAATACAAAAAATACGAGACTATCCTAAAGGACCAATATAATATTTATCTTGAATTATTAAAAAATTGACGTGGTTTGGTTGGAACATTGTAATTCTAAATTCACGTCGCCATTAGTCTAACATACTCCCATCGGTTACGTTCACACAAAAACAGAATCACAATGCAATGACTTAAGTATTTTCAACAGTTTATTTTATATATATGTTTATTATTATTGAATTATCACGGACACAAAAAAGTTTATTGACCACTTATTGTGTTTCATTCGGTATGCACATACTTTATCCTCTTTGTTAAGATCACACTTCTCATTTATATAACAAAATTGTATCCATAAACACAACCTCTAAGCTGATGATACTTTTAACTATTAATATTACTTTGCGAATCATGCATTTAACGGTTCAGAGTTAAAATAATTCGTCGTAGTGGGTAAACAAAAGTGCCATGCAATTAACCCCGTTTCATGCCGTTTGTTATTTACCACAATATACCACAGATCGCATACGGCGAACGTATGACCGCCTCTTTAATTGCAGATAAAACACGCGCACCGCATTAGCTCTGTTTACTAATTTAGAACGAATCGGAATGATTTTTTGCCCCCGCAATATTTTAATCGAGGGCCCTTTAAGGCGTAACGGGCGTATGGAGCTATACCGGTCGAGTTGCCTGTCATACTGCAGTCAACCGGTTAAAAAGGCTAGTAACCGTGGAATGTTACCAGCTTCCAGCGTTGGTCAACTAAGGGCAGTGCTTCGTCAATATAGCACTTCCTGCAGCCCGTTTAGAAACACTCCCTAAAGGCAAAAATAGGCGTGACTAGAACGCCTATTTTTGATTTGGGCTTCGTGTATATACGTGTTAAGTATTCAGTTATTTACAATAAATACCACGACGATGGTATTTTATTAATTGAGGAAATATTAACATTACGAATAATTTTACTATCCGGTGTTTATGTTTTTATCCGGTTTTATTGCATTGTGTTTTGTTGTATGTTGAAACTATTTTAGTTGATCAGAAAAGAAATAAATTATCAAATTCTAAATCAAGTAACTGAAGTACATATTATATGTTGTCTTTTTGTTTAAGTTGACCCTCTCTCGATAGTGATTAAATTAGAAATAAAAATAATAATGTGAGCTGTAGGGATGGCGTAGAATTTTAAGTGGTCATTTTTCTAAATGCTAATGCGTGCTGTGTTGGGGTTTGAACCTCGGACAAGACTAAAATTTTTGTGAGTAATTACATGGAATCTGGACCCAGATAACAATTTCAATTCTGAAGCCATATCCACTCGAAACTTTACGCCGTTGTCTGCTGAACCTTGGTTTTATAACACAGAAAAATAATAATAGGTAACAAAAATAATATTAATGATTTAGGATTCGTAAATAGATACATACGGTCCAATGTCCAAGGCCGAGAAACACTCTTCTGTTTTTGTAGAAGCCTTTGGCTAGTGGTGGTTGTGTGTAGAATGATATTTGTGCTTTTAGTCTATTCGATTTTATAAAGCTTCATCAGGATAGCGGTCCCCAAAGGTCAAATAATAAATGTAAAATTTATCATCGAAACCTAGTATTTAAAAAATATCACCTATCTTCGTTGTCTTTATAATAATTAATAAAATGTTAATTACAGGAAAAGGAAAGCGTCAACTACAATAAAGAATGAATTTTTTTCGTGTCATTGGTAATATGGGGCAGGTGCGAGCATACAGGTGAAATTATGTCCCACCCTTTACGCAACATTTAAATTGCTAAATACATTAAAATAAATTAAAACGATACCACGAAAGTTGTGGAATTTTCGGGTTAGTGGGCTAATGCTATGCTATGTTATAGGGAAATTTCGCAATCAATGGTGTGTTTGCATTATTATATTTGATTATACCCGTCTAGAAAAATATTTGATATTCACACAAGACTAAATACTAATAAAATAGTTTTTTTTTTTTTTTTTGAGTTTGACAAACTATTTCAAAAGAAACATGCATCATAAAAACTATTTCATGTATTTTGAAGCTGATCAAACATATTCGCTAATTATAACAAAAAGTTATTAGAATTAGAACTGTGCTGTCATCTCACATAAAGCTAATAGTTTACACAGTGTCACATTTTTTGTTATATACATATATGCTATAAAAACATGTTATTATTTTACCCACGCATTTTATTTTACGCATGTTTGGTTTTGTAATACAAAAATCTTGAACATAAAGATGTAACCTGGTCACATGGCGTTCATTCTTGATTTATGTTATATATCATGTTCATTCTTAATAATAAAGCTAAAAGTTCAATTTATCAAATCGAAGTACACAAGGAATCCAAAACAATGATCACGAAGTGGGACTTAATCCAAAGTTATTTCGGTTTTGTGCGTTCCGAACAAACATCCGGCACCCTCCTTGTTTTATGAAGTACCGAATGTGTAAGTATATCGAGTATTCTTTTGTTTGAGCGACAATGAGTTCGTAATCGTGGCTTTAAATAACTTATGCGCGTTTCGCCTTCGCTTGAACGAAGCGACTTTTAGCCAATTACGATTCGAATAATTCCGATTGATTGGCGCGCATTTGAATATCGAACGAGGAACGAGAAACAGAAAACTGGAAATTATTGTGTTACAGGCGATTTGTGTGTCACATGAATTATATCATTCCTAATGTTGGGAAGAATTTGTTTACACCGTTATTCGCTATACATATTTATCTTTGTTGTGTATAATACTATGTTATTCTTTTGTTACCCGAAATATATAACGTAGATGTCAGCGTAACAATAACAAAGGTAGTGATAGCGACATTCAAATACATAGAAAGAAAAGCTCTCACTATGTATGTATATTCCACGTCATATTTCTTTTATAATACAAAGAGATGCTGGTCAGTTTTTGTTTAAATAATAAATAAATAATAATAATAAAGAGAAGTACACAGAGATAGTCCGCCTTATATCTTGAGCGACGAGCGTAGTGTAGAGCCATCCAAGTGGCCTAGTACTATCATGGAAAAGCGGATAGTTCACCGTCAGACGTCCCACTTGCCAGTTTCCGCACTTTATTTTGTTTAAAAAAAATTAAACAATCAGTTAGTGTCCGGCACTAACTGTTGTTTGGACTCATAAGTTTCTGGAATGATTGTCACATGCTTGATTATCGCAGTGGCTTTTTCAGCCCGGGGAAGTCGGTTTTACAAAAAGTGAGAAGGAGTAGTACTGATCTGCAGAGATATTATGATACTACTGCATTCAACAACCAAGCAGTAAATTGTATGGTCTACTGTGTCCCGGTTTAAAAGGCAATGTTGTCAGCATGACTTCTGGGCATGGAGTAATAAAATCTTAAATTGTTGTGTGGGTGTCGAGCACAACCCTGTGTCATGCACATTCTGTCTGACACTGTGTTGTTATGAGCACTTTCCATCAGACGCTTGACTTTTGCGTCTCGATGCAAATCCCTTTTAACTGCCGAGTATACTGCTACTGTTGGCAACTTACAGGTCATCCTTTTAAGTGACCTTTCTGTCTGTTTTGCACTTTAACTCATAAAAAAGTTTATAACACCGGCGTTACAAGACTCAGACTAATAGATTATCTATCTTATATTCGAGTTATCTTAAGTATACATATGTGCATTGTGTATATATATATACACGAAAGAGAAATATAAAACTGCACAAAAATATTACAAGAATTAGTGACTGATTAGTGAGTACTTCCTTATCCTATCTATTTCCGTAAGGTTTGTCCAAACGTCTTGTCACATTTAACCACGGACCAGTAACCCGAAACAGCAGCTGATATTGCATCCGCAATTAAGCGCTACTATTGAATTTCCACATAAATATTCATTGCAACTTATCTAAGCTCAATTTACTTCGGAATAGAAGTTATACAGATAGTAGTTTGTTCCTACACAACTACTGTATAATGGATCACTTGACGCCCAGCACAGCCTTGAAAGTGGAATTGCAATACGCCACAGATAGTACACGGCTCGAGCCCCTTACTGTGTTCATGTTAATTTATTTCATTAGCGATTAACATAATGAATTCGGTTAATTCAGTGACGCCGTTATCAATCGTTCCAATTGTAGTGTGCACGTGTACGTATCGTTTACGTTGCTTTTCCTGTTTTATGCATTAAACGATCTTCCACGCTGTACAGTATAATACGTTTTTAGTAATGTTTTCTTAATGTTTAATTTTTTACCCTATTGGTTTAGAAGTAAGGTTTTTCGAACGCACCTATGTTAGTTTTATATCTTTAGTATTATATCTTCATTAGTAGTCCAAAATGTCTGAATGATGGATTAGATGTACTAGACGTGGTCTTTGATTTCGGGTTATTTTTTCGTTACTTGAATTGTTTTTCTGTTATA
This sequence comes from Eurytides marcellus marcellus, assembly GCA_018247955.1. NCBI lineage: Eukaryota > Metazoa > Arthropoda > Insecta > Lepidoptera > Papilionidae > Eurytides > Eurytides marcellus. Next base: position 2,847 of record DWHQ01000016.1, on the reverse strand, counting down.
AAAAGTGGCTTATGCTTCGCCTCCGTTCCGCCAACTACGGTTATGCAAAAAAACTACACCGATCTATTATTCCGAAAAAAGTACACGCTAACATACAAACTTTCAGATTTTTAATATTTGTAAGTAAGCAAGATAGTAAAGATATTAAAGATAAAAGATATTAAAGAGGTATAGGGTATTATGAAAGAGAATTATTTTTTTTTTATATAAAGTGTGGCACACTTTGGCAATAATAATGTATGAGCATTTACTGTGTTTCGGTTTTAGATAACGCTTCCAGCGCAAAGAAGGGAGTTTCTAGGCAAAGAAATATACCATCTTACATAAAGCAGCAGCATTTGGATCTCGTGCAGTTTGAAACACTTGTGTTAATACGAGAAAATGTATCGTTCACCAAAAGGCGCACAATGTGCTCGTCTGGTCGCTTTGTCTTTAAAATGTATATCTCTTTGAATCATTGCAAGTACCCCACTCTAAAAAAGTATAAAATTTAAACAAAAGAGATAAATTCAGATATATATTATAAAGAGGTTTAATATTTCTCATACATCATGCATCGGATATATAATTTTTGTAAAATATGCCATTAACAATGTGATATATTAACACTGACGTTGATATTATTTTTTATTACGACGTCTACGTCGAGCAAAAATGTGTATGCCTTTTTATAGCATAAGATCGTACTTACAATTATTCGCTTCTTACATCGGTCGGTTTTTATCCTTTCCATAAGGAAATATCGCTACATTCTGTTTATAACTGAACTTTACAATGTAAGACGCAATTAATGATTAATTTACCTACGTACTTTACCACTACCAATGAACTCGATTGTAGCTCGTCGAGTCGTAGTGACAACAGATTTAAACACGTTATTGTTTAAATGCGAGAATGCTGTCCCTTGAATTGTAATTGATAAAGTGGACTTGATATTTTACCCAGTTTACCAGCCAATAAATTTCTTGGACCATTATGACAATATAGATCTCTTAGATTAAATCCGTTGAGAATTTTCACAGCGAGTGTTTAGTAGTCAAAAGTACATATAATACAGCATTGTTTTAATTATAAACTAGTTTTGCTAAATTTATTGGTTTTGTAATGGACAATAGAAAAATCTATTGACTCGGGATTAGAAAAAAGCTATTTCGATCTTCGAAATATTTGAAATGGACAAACAAATATTTACATATATTTAGAAAACAAGTCACAGGTTATTTAACTTCACGAGATAGATCAAGAGTTATTAAGGGTACAGATTTTTTTTTTCAATATTGTCGTTAAATTTTCTTTATTTATGAGATAGAGATTTTGATCTAATAATGATTAACAATGTCTTAATTAATATAAGGAGCAGGTCATTACTCGAGTGATGTGCCACTTAATAGTAAGCGGTGACGCAGTCATAGACTCACACATTTTGAAAACACTTAGGTCGTACATATTTGGACGAAAATACTTTTATAGATAAGGAAGGAAGGAGAAAGTAACCTAAGAGGACGCCTAAGGAAGTACCACAATATTATCAATTATTCTATAGCAAATAAGCAATTTGTGAGCACTACTGTGTTCCAGAGAGAAAGCCGATGATTTCAAAGAAATTACAGGACATAGAAACCGTTTTATGACTTTAGATGTCAAGCGTAGCACATACTAAAATGTTACTTCTAAACATTGAGTTGAAATTTTATTATGGGTAAGCATGTAGCCTGCCATTAGACTTGCGACTTGCTAGCGACTTGCGACTCTATTTCGAAGACAAAATAAAATATTTGATACTTATTGGTACAAAACCGATCTTTAAGAAACCTTAGCGAATATTATATTAGATATAGTCCTGAAATAATCATGTAAAAACTGTCATATTAAAACATATTTAAATTACTTCGTTCATATGTACATCCACTGCTGTCCCTTGGATCCTACGAAGGCGACTTGTTAGTAGAAACGAGTCGCTTGATATGTGACGTGTCGCAAGCGGGCGCCTAATTCTGGTGAGAGGCGGTTGCCCAAGCCAGCCGGTTGCCAACGAGGAAGTGATGGTGCGGTGCGTGGGGCAACTGACCTTCGGCGAATGCTGCTTGGTTACTGATAGCGGCTCACTCCCCACACTCGGAATAATCGTTGTCGCTACCAACGGTATTTATAATTTAAAGTTGACAATAAATATCATCTACATTTAGAGCCGTGACACTGGAACAGGGCCCGTGAGGCGCCACTCATTTCCGCAAACGAGCCATTCTTATTTTTCAATTTTCTTTCTTTTTGTACAAAGCGTACCAATCGGCTTTTGACGCTAACAATTTCAATGACACAAATTTTAAGCAACGCTCAAGCAATAGGCCATTATCAAGAGTTAGCAAAGAACAACGAAAACTATTTGTTTAGCAATAATAATGGAAATAGTTGTTTCTGACAGTTCTTTGCTATATAATTTCATGAACACTTATGTACACACTATTGCAACTCTAACCCAATTTAAACAACCTCAATAGTGCTCTAGCTCTAAAGCTCTAGCTTTTAAGGGTTAATATAGAAATAAAAGTATTGATGATTAAAAATTATAGCACCCTAGATTATGATGTATACATATTTTTTTTCCGAGTTGCCATATTTGCCTTTTTTATTAGAAAAAATAATTATGTTATAGTTTTAGGTTAATAATGGTTATTCATGTTATAGTATAACTATATTCGGATTTTATATGGATAATAAAACAAGACGACCAAGTATCTTGCGCCGGATGGGTATGGTTACAATACCTATGATAGAAACGACATCATGCATAGTGAACAGTATGGTTTTACCAAAGGTAAATCAACAACGCATACGGGTGCTAAGCTA
>DWHQ01000015.1:0-26685 GCA_018247955.1 Eurytides marcellus marcellus | reverse complement strand
CTGCAGTACGAAAATCGTATTTATAGCAGCTGCATTACCCCACAGTAGTATGCCATAGGACATAATACTGTGGAAATAGCTAAAATAAACTATGCGAGCTGTTTCTATATCTGCTTTCGAACTAGCATTAATTTTCCCTTTTAAAAAATTAGGTTTTAATTAAATTAACAGGAAATGTCCATAGCATAAGAGTAGTCCTGATCAGCGTCTATTTCGTATTGTCTAAAGCACCTTGTATAGACCTCACCATCATATAGACATCATTAACAAGAGTCGTCGTACGACTCCTCGCATTTTGCAGCATCATCAGACATACTTTGCGGCAGTATTTAACGGTGAACCAGACTTGAACTTTACGTTTTGAGTTTATCACATTTTTGAGTCACCATGCCTATAGGAAAATATTTATATATTAGTTAGTTTCTACTATTATTGTTTACGTTATAATTAGACAAAAAAAGACGTTACTGTTGTACTGATAAAACATTTGTAAAATGAGAACACATCATGTTAATTTTAACACATAAAATTATTTTATTCGTGACCCTCAATAATTCGGCGTATTAGTAATGCCAGGAACGTATGATGTCATCAACGCTGTTATAGACCCGCAAAATAAAACACATTTGTCCCCGTTCTAATAGGGAACTAGGTCAAGGGCTTTGTTTCCCAATTAAAACGCCTCTCTCATAGAAGAGGGAAGGGAATATTACCACTTTGGCGGCGAGTTTTATAAAGAACTAACGTAAGTAAATGTTTAAATTCTACTACTTTAATAAATGTGTTATGTTGTAATAAATAGATATAGTCGGTTGGAAGAACTTCGTTGTTAGTTTTCTATGAGATAAAAATGATGTTTCTTTGTTGTTGTTAATAATTTGAAAAGATATTACAAAATGAAAAGATTCTTCTTAGTTTTAAATATCTCTTCTTGTTTATAAAATGGTAAGAATTTTTATTCTACTAAAATTAAAAAGAACTTTTTAACGCTGTTGATGTTGCCAGTACATTTGTTCTCAAAGAATATTTTAAGTAGCTTTCATAGAGATATGTTAATTTTCTTGTCGTAAATAAACAAAAAAGATTTTAACGTGAGATCTGTTTGAATTTTCGGTTATTCAGAGTTCTAGGACGGAGTTTTTGCAACAATAAAGAGAACTCAATGATTTAATAAAACTTAGATACTGGTGAGGATTCTTAACCATTATTGATTTTTGCGCTTCATAATAAGTGATAAGCATTTTGTAGATAAAATGTATGAACCAACAGCAATATAGTAAAGGAAAATAGTAAATACGGTATATGGCTTGTTTTAAATATTTTTATTGTTAAGTAATGTTTATGGATATTATGCAATATAAGTAGGTACACATATTTAGAGCTATCAATCTGTATAACCATACAAGTGGTTCTATGTACTTAATATTACTATAACATATAATCTCTCGCAAATGTAATTTTCAAGGATACCTTTCTACTTGGTTTTGAAATAAAATAAACAAATCACATATTCAGTTGTTTATTATCTATACTGTACTCAAAATTGATCCGAAGATCACATCACATAGTAATTTCATAAATAATATTACAATGTCATGTACTTTCTGTGATTGCTCGTGAATAAAAAAACGTTCACAATATTATCAATACTTTGTTCACTGGACCGGTTCACCTTTAGTAGACTGTACCTACTACAATAATAAGATACATTACTTAGGTACGCAAAGAACTTACAGTGTACTTGATGAGAGATATAATAACCAATTATTGTGTTGCAGTTCATTTTTTTGTTCATATATTTACAGTTTTACATTTTTTTTGTGATTTACAAATAAATTCTTGAATATTTAATTAGGTCATCATTATTCCATTTGGATTTATAATAACAGTACTTTATAGTTAAAAATATCACAAAAATGAAATATACTATGTGTAAGACACACGCAACATTAAAAATACAACAAAAGAAAAATATAAAATCCACTAGAAACCTTGGGCCAGAAGAGTCCCTTCTAAACAGGAAGGATACTTTCGATGTTTCAATCTTTCATAACGGCAATTTGATACCATAATTATAATTATCACACTAATTAATTATAAAAGTAATCGATTGTCTTACAATAAATGCGTCAGATCATAAAATTTTGATTAAAAAAATGATAACAAATAATTCAGGAAACGATAAATTTCAACAAAATAAAAAAATAATATAATGACAACTTACAGATTTAGGACTCAAGTGCCGTATTGATAAAAGCGAACTGTTCCCCGGCCTCCGCGCGCGGCTCGGGCCGACAACAACAACACAAACTAACGCGACCGCATCCTAACGAGTTTCACTCCGCCTTCCGCTATTCTTCTTTTATCGATATGGCATTCCACTTATGATACGACAATAAATATAACGCGCTTACACATTAATCACTTCTTTAATTCCGACGCTAGGAATTATTTCATAATATATACCTAAAAATATAATCACGGCACAAGTATCCCTCCGACTAAATTACTAACGTAGTGTCACTTTATCAGGATTTAGAATCAAATATGTATTATGTATCTTAAATATTTCATTATTAATATATCATTATCAAAATATCCACTAAATGGGAGGAATAAATCAAATTATCAATATTTTATTCTAACATTAATCGCATGACTGATCAACAAAAGGATATGGACTAGGAATATTATTAGGCATCGGGCTTCCATGCCTCGAGGCGCCCCCGCCGCCGCTCCGTCTCTCGAATCGCCACTCGTGGCAGCCGGCGGCCCCATCGCGGCCCCATCGCGGCGGCGTGAGCGCCTGCCTCTCTCTATCCGCATATCACCTCTACATACATACGAGGAGATAAATTTGATCAAAACGTTAATACTGCTTATGTCGAAAACAATATAGGTAGCTGATGAATGCTCTGAACTCATCGAGAGGTAAATCGGACGCGATCGTCGGTCACTATTTTGTGCTTCGATATACGGGAAACGATCGGAAAAAGAATGAGTATCTAGCAAACTCTAACTGGAATAAAAGCCGACATGCTCTCTATCCTATTAAGTAGGTGAAAGGCTTGGAAGTATGCATTCATCGTTTTAATATTGTCCGACAACGTTCATCGCATCTCTGATGTCTGCCCACTATCACTCTACGAGTGTCGTGATCTATGCTAAAGTGAGAATTGGACGACGCGGCTGCGGCGCGACCGCGTGTGCCGGCACCTACTAATGCGACACCGATATACCGATACGGGATACGTCGTACCTGCCGACCGTGACAGCCCCGCGTGTTATCGACGTGAACTGGCACAACGAGCGTTCGAATCCGACGTGACGCGACACCCGCGACGCGCGCCGCTCGACGTGACGTGCCGAAGGGGAAAAGCGGCTACTCTATTGTGTTTCATTACCGATTCGCTTAATCTAAACTAGTGTAAAACTTGTCATCTATAAAACATAATTTCATAACGTACGTAAAAAGTAATATAATTCTCACAAAAAATGCTCACATTAGGAGTGGGGTGATGCGACTTTAGAGAACTGCCGCCTTCGCACCACCCGCAAAGAGTACATCGCTTATATACAACAAAGTGTAGTGCGGCGCCGAGTGACGGACGCACCGGTTTTACAGGAACTCATATCGTATCTTAATAAAAAAAAACATAATATACAATAGTAATAAAACATTTTGAAACCTCACTAACTACTATTCGACGATCTAGATAAAAATTATTATTCAAACGGCTCCGGCGTCTCGAAATCTATTCATATCACAATCGCATGACCGTTCCTGAGAATCATATCCCGCTACTTATGTACACACTCTTTCCCGAAGTCTAACTCATTCCCGGCGGGAGGGGGTCGCGGCGGCGGGCGTCGCGACCCGCCCTCGCCGCCCTAACTCGACTCAACTAACCGGCCTTCACTGAGCTTCCATCCCCTCAGGAAAAGACAACTTCCCGAGTGTGTCAGAGGCGCGATCGATATGGGCACCGCGGCTAAGGATGGGCGTTGAATTGACTGTTTTTATTACACCCGTTTTTTCGACATGAACGATTTAGTTAGTCAGTCTATGTTGTAGGGCAAGTAGTGCCATGGAATACATTTTACTCTGACGACTGTTCCCTCGACTGGTTTAAATGTTTTAATTACGACGTAAACCAGTTGAAAGATGAGTCACATTATAACCTAGTTCGTCGTGGATAAGAAATGGTCTCGTTCAGTCGACTGTCAATATCAACGACCCACTTATGCCGCGGGGCGCGGGCGATCTGTGGAGCGGGACTGGAGAGAGGGTCGGGGAGGCCGCGACGAGTTATGGAAGTTTCGGAGGGATGGGGGTGAGGTGGAGGTGTGGGTGAGGGTTGCGGTGAACGGGACACAGTAGGTTAAGGGGGGCGCAGGGCCGGCGGCAATTGAACTGGGATGTGGTAGTAGCGGCAGGCGGCACGGCGGCAAGTGCCCGCGGCGGCGTCGCGGCACACCACCACGCGACACCCGACCACCTGCAGCCCGCACCCTGCAACCCAGAAATATATTAACGCCTGAACTCCGCCAAGATTTTACACAGACCCAAAAGATTCATCTCTAAAAGTCCACCACAGACGACGACTTTTAGTATGTCGTTTCTATTGTAGAAAAATTTTCAATATATAAGTGTCTTAAATGAACATATTTTACATCGTTTGTGCTACGAAATATATTTGTTCTATTTTCACAGATTAAAAAGTTTTTTTAATGAATTGTAACCGTCTGTGGCAGGGTTAAATAGTTAAACTACTGGCTACTGTTAGGTCATCTAATAACGGATAGCTTTAAGGGTATACATATACAGTTTTACGTTAACGGAAAATAACAAACTATTTACGGTATCTATATCTATATACGTCTACAGAACTTTAGGAATTCGCTATTTTTTTATTGTTTCTACACAAGAAAATGGTATACAGAGTGTGTAATCATGCATAAGGGGATATAGGAGGGTGTTCGTTACAAATTTTTATACGTTACAATTATATTTATACTTTCATAGGTTCTTTTATTTTTCAAAACAATCGATTTGACATGCGGGTCAACTCGAGTTATAAAAGGGGAAAAGTAAAATCGAACTGCAAATATACCGAAATGACAGTTTCTCACCTTCACGAATATGAACGAATCTGCAGGTAGGTCTTGTACATCCTTGTCGATTAAAATCTTGGCACACCGGGAGGGTGTCCAGTAACTGAAAAATATAATTCAACAATTTAGTACATACAGTCCATGACATTTTCTTCATACAGTCATGCAGTTGGTACCACAATGTTTTCTTTAGGTACTTTGTCGTTGTAAAAGTTATCCTTCAGTGAGCTTAATAAGATTTTAAACTTAGTTTCATGCAAAATCTCATCAGTTACATAATTACCATTTATTTTTATTTTTGATTGGTTTTTAAAGATTATCAAAATGGTCTGCTTTCGTTAATTATCAGAGCTTACCAACTTACAGTCAATAAGTTTATTAAAACTCATCTGGATAACTGGTAAATTATTATAATGTACCTTCTTGTGTTTAGTATCACTGCATGATTGTTGAAATAATCTAAATCTACTTCATAAACAGTCGAGTCAGGGTTCTGCTCCAAGAAAATGTGTCATAAAAATATTAAGTTTATATATTGACGTTTATGGATTCTGACGGTTTATGAATAAATTATTGTTAATATTGTTAATGCTAACTCTATATCATCACTTTATGGACATTCATACTGTCTGACACTGAAAAGTATCCTCATTGCTCAGCCTTCTGAAAAAATCGCTGACATAGTTTTTGTAATATCAAAGAGCTTGCTTGGGATTTGAACAAAGTGATCGCACCGCACATTGATCGTCATGTATTACTATATGTAGGTAGACACCTTATCTAGTTCGAACGTTAGTCCAATAATTAGCGAATGCGTGTGTAGTTTCTCAATGGCTACAAACTGGTACAAAACATAATAGGTTACACGGAAGGCGAACGAACTGCTCGAAATCAATTCTTGTTGCTGCTTTAATATTACAAGAACTTTACAAGATTCGTTGCACAATATGATTGTACCTTCCAAGCATTCTTTCATTAGCGTGTGAGGCTGACAGGGGCGTGTCACTTTTATATTGTAACATCTGTCGGTGTAACACAGAATTTACACGGCATTGATACTTTGCGAGATCGGGTGGTATGCTGTTTCGTGAACGAGTTCCGTAACCGTCAGAAGGTAGTGTTAAAGTACGCTGCACTATGCACATAGTAGGTATGAATATATAATATCTAAATGGCATGCAGAACGCTTGAAATATAATCATTATTGCGCAGCCAATCTTATTTAAGCGTGACTATATTTTACAAAAAAGCTAAAGCATGATGCTAGACAACTTTTACCAGGGCGAGGGCGGTCTAGAGGTTCTTAGCGTCCAAAGTGTACCCATAAATACCAACTGTTGCTATATAAAGCTAAGAGGCTGTGTGGGGAGAGTTACGACATGTGTCTGCGTCGGCTGTGACGATGCTAGTTCTTCGAATGTTCACAGTAGAGGAACACGGGGCGCTCATGCTCGTCGATAGGTAGGCATGGTTATAATGTAAAAAGACAAATTAAATTTATACCTTTAGCTTACATGACAGTTCTGGACGTGACATGTTAGTGGTAGTACAAACTGCAACATAATGACCATTAGAGAGTGCGGTTACTGTACGACAAACAAAAGAAAACCAAGTATATTAATTACGACTACAGTGAGTAATTTCAAGTAAGCATCAGAGAGGCCTCGACAAGTCGTAAGCGGGAACGGAAGCCGCGGAGCGAAGCTTAAGCATTGTCGCAAAGAAAACTCGAAATGGATAATTGGTTGGAATACAAAGGGCGCAATGTGACGTCTCTCGAGTGCCAATTAGCTTGTTTTCGCGACCGACCGCCATCACCTCGAGTTTTCTTCTTTCACCACCGTTTCAACTAACAACTACGCGCGTAAATTGATTTACTGTTAGCTTTTCAATTATTTCATTAGAGACATAATCGTTAACCCCCATGTTTGCGGTTGATAGTTGACACAAGCGGAAGGTGAATTTATTAGGTTTCCATTAAAAAGTTAACATCACGCGATAAAAGGTTAAGAGCACGAGTGCGATTTAAACATAACTTTAAGGAAGAATCGAAACCAAGTTACAGACTTTGTTCGTTGTCAACTTTTTAACGGGACACGCAACGGCTTCGTTAACTCATATTAATTATATGACCTATACTGAAACAACCGCGTTCGGCGACATTCATTAGTGTTCGAAAAGTAAAACAATCGTTGCGCTTTAAGCCATGCGTTTGTGTTTCAATATAGGCATTAAACAGGAAATCACTTATATTGAGGATATTAAAGTAAGCTGATTATATCTTACCAGGTGTAAGCAAGGCAATACTGTAGAGTGACTTCTTCCACATTTTTTTTGAAAGCAAGTATGTCTCGCTATACACAACTAAAAGTCGTCAACGGGTAAGTTGTAGCATCAACCGGATCGATTTGGTATACTGATACGAAAACAGCGGAATGGCTAAAATGGCTGATGTGAGTGATGACACCGATAATGATGGACCGTTTTAGAAGCGCGGAACCGACGATCTGTCCAGTTAAATTCACAGCGTGTCTGATTAATTTGTTGTAATCGTCAAAGTAACGTAGCGTCTCAGTACAAATGAATGTGAATATTTTTTTCTCTCAAGCGGAGCAAAATGAAGATGTTCTCGTAAGTTCGCATTACTTCCTCCAATTCCGTGAAGAGTTTTTCTCCGTGAATCGTGAAGCCTATCGTCACCAAGCGCACACCTGAACCCTTACGGTGAATTGTTGCTCCAGTGGCAAACGCCTATATTAGCTCGTAAACGCACAAAAAGCACAACGCGTAAAAATCTTTCCTGGCGAACCCGTCTATTTCTACTGAAGCATCGAAGCAAGCTTAAATCAAAACAGGATTGGTTACGGTAAGGCGTAGAAGTGAAGCGTGTTTTTTAGTACTTTACGTTAATGATTCTCGCAGGATTTTACACGCTTGCAAGAGCAACTGTAATTGGCGGCACGTAAAAATTTGGGTTTTGCAAATTTATCTTGGTAATATAACTGTTTCGTATCGGTAGAGGTGAACACAGAGGTAAGTGGAGGCGGAAAATTGCAGGAGGATAGGCGATATATGCGTATAACTTAATTTAAAAGCTTAGTGGCCAGCGCTCTGAGGCCCGTGTACGAGGGTTTTGGTTAGGAGCTGCGTCTACTGGATCGACGTTATGGGCATAACGTGATTTAGCGGTTTATTAGCGTTAATAAGCGTCGGGCGGAGTCAAACTGCGGAGGACAAGCGGCTGGAGGCTTGGGCACAAGCGTGCGTTCATCTGCGGCCACATACTCGGAAGCGACGCGGTGCTGTCACGCGGCACACGTTACCTGTCCGCGTTCGTCCGTGTACACCACGTACGGGGCGTTTGGCGGCGCACAGCCTTTCCATTCCATCCCAATACAAAAAGCGACAAAAGATTTGGCAATGCGACCGACAGCCGAAGCGGTCATTCGGAAGGCATGTAAAAGAAAGCGTTAAAATAAATAAAAAAAAAGGAGACAGTGCGACCGAAAAAAAAGTGCGGCGTCGACGCGCGTCGAGCCCCGCAGCGCTACTAATGAACAAACCGGCACAAATAGCACAAACAGGGAGCGGCTAGTATAATGAGAATAATACCTGATGAGCCAAAACGTATAGGGGTGGTGGATTCTAGTCCATGCGAAAATTAGAAGGCGGCGGTGTTAGGTGCGGGCTTGCTGCTGCAAGCCGGTAACCACTAGGTACTGGATCGACACAATGGCCAAAGCGCACCCGTGCGGAGCTCCTTCGAGAACAAGCGTGTACGTAGCGGGAAACGGGATCGACGGACCAAGCGCTCAACTCTCAGTACGACGGTACTCACGATTAATGACGATCGACAAGAGGTAATAAAAAACGTACAGTCATGCAATTCAAGCGTTATTATTACCGGGATCGTAGATACGAGAAATATACACGCATAAGATAATAACGGTAAGTGAGTAGATAGATACACAATCGAATAGATATAGCGTAAAACTACCGAGACTTCCGCGAGTTTGACTTGACTCGCTTCGTCCTTACAGTAATACAATACAAATGTGACAACACGCCTAGCGCTAACCACCCCGACAGGCCGGGGCGGGACACACAGCCGCACACGTATGAGTCTCTACGGGGAGACCCCGCGCCCCCCCGCCCCCCCGAGCGCGGCCAGCCCGCGGCCCGCTTATGTCGTCTTCATCTTTTTGTAGGGGTTGACGGCTGCGGCCGCAGCGGCGGCGGCGGCGGCGGCGGCCGGCGGCGTCGGTGGCGGCACCGCGTACATGTACGGAGGCTGGTAGTAGCCGGGCATCGGCATCGGCGGCCAGCCCGGGCGCATCATCAGTGGCGCACGCACCAGCCCCGTCGGCACCGTGGCGCGCGCCTTTAGTTGTTGGCTATAGGCGGCCGCCGCGTGCGCCATCGCTGAGTGCTGCGCGGCGAGGGCTAGGGCCGCGGCGTAGTTCTTGTGCGCGACCTCCTTAGCCATGGCGGCGGGGTCAGGGGCACCGGGCTCGGGCTGTGCGGGCGGGCTGGCCGGCTGCGGCGCGGGCGCTTGTGCGGGCGGTGGCGCGGGCGCGGGCTGAGGCGCGGGGGCGGGCTGCGGACCGGGGGGCACCGCAGGTGCCGCGCTCGGCGGGGCGGACGTCGCGGGCGCGGGGTACTCACATGACACGGGCACGAACGGCTGCTGCAGTTGCATCAGCTGCTGGTAGGTGGTCGCCGGCTGATAAACTGGCATTCCAGCTTTGTCCGCGGCGGGTCGCTTGTACGGCACCACGCCAGGGAACGCCTGCAAAGGAGTGTCGGAGCATGAGTCATTTGCCGATTTGAGCTTGAGCCGGTGCCTTCTCGGCCCACTGGTTTCACCCTGCCGAAGATGATACTTACGAAGTTATCGTAATAGAAGGATCCGACGCTTTTCATGTCCATCTGAAACGAGAAACAAACGGTTGAACGGAAGATCTCGGGCAGTGGGGTTGATAGAGGCGCGCGGACGGCGGCGCGCGGCGAGCGGGTGGGGGCAAGCCGTCGGCGCGCACCGCGTCCACCGCTAATGGGGGGAGGAAGGGGCGCGCGGAGGGAGCGTGCGGGAGGGAGCGGGAGCGGAGGTGAAGCGTGCAAAGCTGGCAGTTGTACCGGTGGCGGCTCGAGATCGGCGGGTGCCGGCCGCTTCTTGCCGGGCTCCGAGGTCGCGCTCGCCGCCGGCTGCTGGGCTGCGGCGGCCGTCTACGTGAAGCGAAGCGTCGCAGGACGGGACAGAAACAATAACGATGTAATAGATGCACAGAATACACCTAAAGCTCGGCGTAAGGTGATATTATGCGAAAGATAAAAAAAATTAAAAGTGAAGCGTGAGTGCGACGGAAGCGTGGCGCAAGTAAACGCCGCGGCGAACTGAACAAAACAAGCTCTGCGAACAGAAGCGGCGTCACGGCGAGCGAGACCAAGCAGAAGAAGAGAAGCGAGCGCGAGCGAGCGAGGCGAGAGCGTGCAGCCAGGTGGCGTACCGCGCCGCGCGCCTGCGCCTTAAGGTGCGCCTGCAGGTGCAGGGGAGGGTGGAAATAGCGGCAGGGGTCGCGTACGCAGCGGCCCTTGACGGCGTCCATGCACACCGTGACACAGCCGTCGTCGTGCGCCGCGACGGGCGGCGGCGGGTGCGCGAAGCGACACTCGGACTCGGCGCGCTTGCACGCGCCGCGCTGGAACTCCCGGCACACCTGCACCACCACACACCACCGCCTCACACCGTGCCTTGCCGCCGGGAGGACCGCTGCGAGCTGATCGCCCAACCCCTACCCAACTACTCCCATAGCGCCCTAGCCTCTCCTACTCACACTCATCACTCGCCCTAACGACGCGCCTAATGCGTTTTATGTACATTGTGATGTATGCTACGGAGAGAAGATAAGTGTGGACTATCCTAATATGCGCTAATTATGATATGCGCGATTTATGAATCCTAGTACGAAAATACTTTGGGATATTTTGGGTTAATCTTACAACGTTAGGTCACCTATAAGGGTAAACATTCGACCTCAACCGGACGCCGCTTGAAATAGACTGATATTACGAGTATAAGAATGTAACCGATTTACGCATCCGTCGCAAAATTTACAGTTATATTTGGCAACGTTTGGTCTACTATCGTTTAAAGTTTCAGACTACTTGGTTATCGAAAATTAAGCATTTGACACCACACTGTAGACACAAATCGACGGTACGTAAAAAAGTCCTGTTGAAAGAGAATCTTAGGGTGATTGAAGTTTTAGTACTATTAGAGGGGCGGGGGAAATAACAACCACCGATATTGCACCAACAGTGTGAGTCCATCACCGAGAGGGTAAGCGAGTGCTGCTCGCAAAGCGCACGCGGACGGATCGGGCTAGTGCGCCCTCGCACCACAACACACGGGAACAGATAAGGGCTTCTTGGCCGAACTTCGCATAGGAGACCGACAACATTATACCATATCGGATTCACATTTAATCTTTTCATGTTTTCTTGTCACGCGTGACACTAAGGGTGCGTGTGAATTTGTCGGTCCCCCGCACACGTGGCAACACCAGAAAGCACTACTCGGAAAGGGGGCAAGAACATTATGGAGATGGTATTGGAACGTTAGTTACCTCAAGGCGGTCGGTGCGTGGCAGCTTCTGCTGTAGCACGGGCTGCTGCATGACGCCGAGGGGCGAGGCAGCGGCGGCGGCCGGGTCGTGGCCGAGCATGGCTGGCACCAGCTGCGGCGCGTAGTACTGCGCGTATGTCGATCCCACGCCGGGCACGCCCGACAGGTACGGTGATGTCGCCTGCGCAACGCCAATCGTATGTCTTAACATGCGCTTGCACTCGTCAAAAAATCGGTAATTACTTATAAGGTTTTGAATCTCCCAAGCACTTTTATCAATTTAATGGCAAGCGTAAAGTTTATCAAACACTACGGAAGCGACCATTGTGACGCGTCTTACTATACAAGTGTTAGTTAATTTAAGTAAAATATATTAATTAGCCAATATAAGCTTTTGCATGCATCGTTAGAGAGTGTTCGAAAGGTTAGTTAGGTAAATAAAGCATAGGGTTTTGTCTGCGTCTAGCTATCCACCGGCCACCACAGAGATAGTTGCGTAAGTTTTGGACGGGGGAACGTAGGCGACTTGAGTTGATAGATTTACTGAATGCGACGTACAGAGTGGTATACGGGATAGTGGCGCGAGGTAGCCGGCGGCGATGCGAGGCGCTCGGCGGCGGTTACCTGCGGGGCGAGCAACGCAAGACTGATCGGGTCCAGCGCGGTGAGATGGCCCGCGGCCGCGCCCGCTCCGCTCATGCCGCCCACCTCGACACAAAACCACACAAACACGCTACTCATCGTGCGACGATCGCCGGGCGGCCCGTGCTACAGTCCTTTTGCCTTCGTCGTCGCTTCGCGCACCCTTTTCTCTTACAAATCTCTTATTACATAGAAGTCTCTGCGATCGAAGGTATTTACGGAATAGTCATGCGAGTAGCGACACCAAGGTGTGACGGGCCGCGGCGTTAGCGAAAGTGAGAACAGTGAGGAATACGATGTATCAGTGATTTAATTTGCATTACCACTTATACCCATTTTCATACAAATGTGAGTAAGATCAGAGAGTCATCATGCCACTTAAGGAACAAATTATACAAACATGCTTCAAGCTGTGAGGAGCGATCGGCCATCGGTGGCAATGTTTAAGTTGTGCCCATACATTTACTATTAATCGCATTATCAACATTAATCTAATTTGCTGATATTTAAGTAGGTTTCACATTTCTTATCTCGTTCTGTGTTGCCGCCATTCGCGGCAAAACTTTAAATTGAAGCGGCACAACTCCAACAGCAGTTGTACCACTTCGAATAAAGTAAATTACCATTAACTTTCAACATGTTCATGACTGAGTTTCTTAGAAAACTTTTCTATGTAACCGAGTTAATTTACTCACTAAGGAAAACATTGCCGAGACATATAACTATTTCGAATGCACTGGAGTTAAAAACACTTGAGTTTGGCGAGGCACAACTTAAACGCGATGCTTTTAAAAACTATACTAGTGTTTTATAAAGTATAACGCTTATAGGTACAGGATAGCAAGTACACCGAAAGCTGCGTGTTGCGTGCACGGGATACGTACCTATTGAGGACCGATCGCTCGAAGCGTTTGTTAAGAGTGACAAGGAGTTTAGAAGCGGTACTTACCACGGCGGGCACTTGGCCAGGCAACACCTGGCCCGGGGTCAGACCCATCTGCTGCATTAAGGCGTTCTTCAGTGCTAGATGATTCCGTCCGTTGATTAGCAGTTGATCCTTCAAGTGCTGCGGCGGGTGGAAATACTTGCAAGGCGGCTTCTCGCGGTTACACCGGCCCTGAAATTGAAATTTCGTACGACTTTAGTAAATCTCTTTACTATATTCGCGATTTAACGATTATTTGCGATAATCGTAGATTCCTAAGACATAAAATAATATCAAAAATTTTCTACGATGCAGTAATAACGTCGCGTAATAGCGACAATATAATTGGAAAAATTCCTCTATGCATAACAATTTTTGTGTCTAAGAGATCGTTATTGTAAATTACTTAAAAAATTCCGGCGGAAGTACAACTCTGAATACCACAAAAACTTTTCGCGCGACACGAGCTACTAAGCGCTTATTTTTGGCGCCAATGAGGCGGGAGATAATTGCCTCTCTGAATCGAAGCCCTCCGCCGCAGCCGTCTATGATGATTTATTTACATCCGCGTAATTAACTGTCGCACTACGTGACGGGAAGGGCTGCGCGGACGTTTTATCGCCTCGCGCCGGCTCTCCGCGCCATATTTTATTCGGCGCAGTGTGAAAAAGAGAAAAACGCTTATCGCCGTTTGAAAGAAAATATTTATTTACACAAAACTCTATCTAAAATACTCAGCGCTCCGGCCGGGGACCCGCTCGCTGATAATGTCTGCGTGCCACTAAGCTGTGGAGTGATTTATTGAATAACTTTCGTTCTAGTGGGGTTGTACAATGTTCATGTCAAACAGTTAAATTTTTTATATTGAAAACGACGTTTCCTTTATTTTCAAACACGTTTCCTTATTGTTTTGTTCTAGTTTATTTTTATTACGTTTGATTAAATACAAAAATATATTAAAAAAAAAAACTTAAAAAAAAATAGCAATCTCATTGCAATAACTAAGTTGTTTACGCACACTATACACTGTCTTAAGGTGTTTTACAAGAGCTGTTTCGATAATTTGTTTTAATAAATACCTAAGATCTGGCTGTAAGCTTGACGTGTTTATTTCAAAAACCTTGTTTTTAACCTACACATTATACATACTGGCTATTGGTACCATTTAGGGTTACAACAGCGGCTTTACGTTCGAAGCCGATTTTCGTATTGCTCAACGCTTTCATTTCACGCGTGACAAACGCTCAATCACTCTGACGCGTAGACATGACGTGTATGAATGACAGATTGAGACGTCTGAGCGAAACATTAAAAGCAAACAAAGTATCTTTGCACAGGCGAATCGGTCGCGTCTCACCGAATTTTCCCAGTTATTAAACTTCGCCGGTGCGTGCTAAAACAGCCAGCGGAGCCAGTCAGCTGCATTTAGATTAACTTGTTACTGGCAGGCATAATCTTAGTTGGACGGTCCTCTCGAAGCCGGGCTCGGGGATAAAGTTATTATTTCCTGTTACCCTACGCCGTCTACTTTAACCGAGTTTCGATTCCCGGCGACCCGTTTGTGAAACTTGAATGGGTGATCACGTTCGAATCGTAACTATGATAACTCGGTTCGCTCTATCAAACTGGCATTTGTCGGTGCTCGCGTTTGACAATTACTAAGTTTGCGGGTTCACGGGGTACAATTGGGTGCGCGGTCGCAGACGTGATTTGCAGTTCTCCAAATGATAGCCGATTAATTGCACAAGACCGGCCGTGGCTCTACACGTCCCACGTCGACGCCTACGCCCATTCGCGCACAGCTCTCAGTTTTATACATTTTCCACGTATTTCTCCGGCATGTGATGTCACTATTCAATATAAATGAATAATTTTATCAATACATATATCGCAAATTATCTTTTGGTTTTGGGAACAACACATAGATTGTCGCAAAAATGTTCAACCATATCTTCTTAACATATAAAATACAATCGAATTGCCATAATTATTATTAAGTATAGTGCTCTTAATATTATTTATAGAAATTATAAATAATTTAAGAGCACTATACTCTATAGCACTTAAAAGAGCTAATATGGCGTTAATTTCAACTAAAAGGCGTTGGGTGTACGATAAAAGACCTTTCTTGTTTCATTAGAGGGCTAGTTATTGAGAGCGTGTTACGGCTCCCTATCCCGTTGGCGTGATATCGGGCGCATGCAGGTACGCAGCGATTAGCGTGACGGATGCCCTCTGCGGGACAAATGGCCGCGTCGCCTGAGACGGATGGCCGCCAGCCCTGCGCGCATTATCACGTTAATTGCTATCCGATCATCATCTAGGTACGCGGTGCTAAACGCGTGCATCGCTTATGGCTAATTTTTATCATTGGCTAAACTCTCTGCTTACGATTGTATAGAAGAAATATATCAGCCTTAAGAGTAAATAAATTTTTAAACTTTCATTTATACTACGAATCAAAAAAGAAAGGTATATGAAGGTACTATATATTTGGTTATTTCAATATCTTAACCACATTATATGTACCTTATAATATAATACAATGAAGTCAAAAAACAGTTATTATTGTTGTTATTAATGATTTATTTTCCCACGATGCCTATCACAATTTTATAAATTAAAAACTATTAGTCACTGTACTATAATCGAAGCTATTATAAAAGAGAAAGCCTAATCTAAAAAATAAATATTGGAAGATTCGCTTGTTTAGCTATTCTTTTATAATGCACTGTACAGTAGGCAGAAATAAAATGTTGTAATTTTACAATTGAAAGGTGGAAGGGGTGAACTCGGCAAATATTGTAGGGAGTGCAGAGGGTAGAGTGGTCGCGGGCGGGCAATAACCGCCCAAACTAATAACATTTTTGCGATAGTGCAGAGAGGCGAGCGCGCTTCCCTTACCCGCGTCGTTTACGGCCCAACAATGCGCACTTGCGACACAAAAGGGGCGCCTTGACACGACAACTGACTGTTTACTTTTTAACCAACGATCCTATTGAAAATTCGTTAGATTTCCCCAAAGTCGACGACAGACGAGAAGTGAACTTGTCTCGTCAAGTATAAGGCTTGGAGTGCACTCGACGACTGTAACGCATAACGAACAGTCCTCGAGGAGCGCCTCGCGCTAGTCGCGGACGGCACGCGCCGCCGTCGTACTCAGGTCGTGTTGCCATCGCATCGTGCCAACGCTATAAGCGACCGCTTACAGTGTCTAATTTTACTAATCTAACAGCACACATACATTACTCAGACTAGTATAATATTCTTTATCCATTGTCACTCTAATAAGAATGCGAACCGAAATGTTTACAGCAATCTAAACTATTGCACTGCGTGTAAGGGGTATGCAGCGATATCGGTCAGTCAACCGGCGGTGCAGAACACGCATGGGAGCGTATAAATCAAATAGGATATCAAGAATACGTGCCGAGCGAAGCGCGCCGGTCACTAATCGATCTATCGATCACAACTGATGTATTGGCGACACGCCGCCGACAGAGCGTGGTCAGGCGAACGCGCGCGCTATGCCGCACTCAACTATTCCACTATTGGCCGACCCCACGCGCGCCGCAACAAATCGACACACGAGGAAAACAATGGGCGAATGATTCGATGAATGACACGCTCACGCCGCGCCCCGGAGCCACTTGTACGCTCCCAAGCGGTTGCCAAAAATCTCATGATGTCAAACAGGGACGGGAATAGAAGCGGCCGGCGGCCTGTGCCAACTCTCCCACCTGTGTATAAATAAATGTAGTGATTTCGGTACAGCATCTGTGTCGTGTGGAGTTATCCGTGGCACGTGGCCATGTTCCTTTC
This sequence comes from Eurytides marcellus marcellus, assembly GCA_018247955.1. Classification (NCBI taxonomy): domain Eukaryota; kingdom Metazoa; phylum Arthropoda; class Insecta; order Lepidoptera; family Papilionidae; genus Eurytides; species Eurytides marcellus. The sequence goes on along the minus strand of DWHQ01000015.1, from coordinate 9,556 downwards.
GGAATGTTATTTTTGCATTTTTATATTTATTCATATAAATAATTTTTCTCATTGATCGTAGTCACCTTATGTACACGATTTGCGATATGAAATATAAAAACCTTATGGGTTAAGTTAATCTATTGTACGCCGTATCGGTCATAAAAGGATTTAGTTTCTTGCGTGGAAAAGGCTATAAGATCGCATGGACCGAATCCGATCCTCGGTGCCTCGAATAATTTTTCCGACAGGGCGAAACGAGGGTAAGGTGAAATCTAATTTGCAAAATTTTGCGGCTGTGACGTGAATTAGGTAAGTAAGTCAATTCCGAAAGTAAGTAGAATTTGAATTTAAAATGATTTATAGAGGAGCCGGGGTGCGGCTAATGAGCCGTCACGCGAGAGGGGCTCCTGTTTACGGCTTGTGCTCGCCGACACTTTTTTATTCCGGCCCAATGGCGGCGCCGGTAGTCTCGTCTTAAATGATACGCGTCAAACGACGACTTCAACGTACTATGTCACATTTTCCGCAATAGGAAAATGTTTATATTGAAAAATCCACCTAAGAAAATAATACAATCCTTGCAGGCAAAAAGTGCACTCTTTTGAAGAAGCCTTAAACTAAGAATTATTCACTCAGCTGAAGTTCCCAACAAGTTTGCATCGCGGTGCCGTAGCTTAACGTTAAAATATGCATTCGTGCGCGGAGCTATCTCGGGCACTTTTGCTGCCACCGCCGCCGGGCGGTCAGCCGTTGTTTATCCCGGCTTTAATATTAGTTGCCCACTTTTAAACGCTAATCTCGAGACACAAACAATACGCCTCTATCATATACGTCCTGCCTGAAATTTTTCATGAAGCTTTTATGTGTTCGCGACTGGATTTGCACGCTGGGGCGAGACGAAAATGCATGTTATGATTCTCGTCGTTTTAAACATCCCTCTTGCGGTTTAGGTAATATGGCGCAGAGAGAGAATTGGGTGCGAATGGGTTAAGCAGTTGCAATTTGGACGATCGGGTCAATGTTTGTAGGTGGTAATAAAGAGGCGGGTAGCGGGCGGCGCGGGGCCCACGGCTGCGAGATTAATGCAAAGGAAGCAGGTACGACCTCTCCAGGTGTTTCATTAAATTGCGCGCGGCGCCTCGGCCGGCTCGTACGGCCATTATGAAAGCTGCAAGCTCGAGGGCCATTCGCTTTAAGAACGCCCGCGCCACTTTGTAACGGCCTTAATGAATCTTGTTACTTATAGGCTCGCGTAAATTGCCTGTTTTACTAAGGCATTGAGTCACGCCGAGGCGAAGCGCAAGATTTGCGAGCGGCCAACACACAACGGGAATATTTTCGCGACACTCTCTCTATATTTGATGTAATTAAAGCTATCAACTGAAGTAACCGCACAACCGAATCCTTTTTATTTCCATAAGTGACGTTTAGAGTTAGAGTATTTTAATCAGAATCCCACTGTTGGATGGCTACTCGACAGTCGCACTGCCGAATTAGTTCGGATCCTAAATTAACAGACCAGATTGAGATCTTAATCAATTTATTAGCATCTTCAGAAGGTCGTGCAGTGTTGGCGGAGTGAGTGGCGGAATGAGGGTCGTTAGTTGGCAAAGTGGCGGGAGGGGTATGCAGAGCGGTGCGAACGTTTGACGACGTTACCGGGCGCGCCGTCCACTAACCGGCTTAGCCTAGCTGCTGCAGTAATTAGCTGAGCAGTTTGACGGAGTGCCGCGACGCTTCGTTCCGCTCCACATGGTTTCAATTGCTCAATACAGACGGTTTGGTGGCACTCATCCCGTCTTTAAAACCATTCTAGAGTTTTCGACACCGGTTATCGGTTAGGCGCAAACAACAATGGTCGCGTCTCGACAAAGGTTTCTGGGACGTTTCCGTAACGGTACGCCTTCGCTTTTGTGTCCGAGTTAATAGGAAGCGTCGCGATATATATCGAGCTCCGTTACCGCGTCGGCCCGGCTGGAGTATATCTTTTCAAATGGTTAATATCCTCTCGGTATTGTTGTTGGCTGTGCAAATAAATGGCAGGATCAGTGATGCGTCTTTTCGTCAGTTGGATGACGACACTCGGTCTGAACTCCAAATACTTATGAGGTGCTTGAATGTGTTTAAATTTTTTTAAACCTCACAATTCTATGTCTGAATAGCTCTTAAACAGCCAGCCACCTAACGGTATTGAGAAAGCAAGAAGCGATTATAGCGAAGTGGGACCGAAATATAAGGAGCCTTTAGTTAGTGCGATAAGGGAAGTTTAAGGGAGTTTTCGGGTGCGGGTCGGACCGATAAATTGGGCGGCACTTAATTATGATCTCGGCTGGCATCTTGCAGGCAGCTAATGCCCCGGACTCGTTTAATGCGCGAACTTGTAGCCTGGGCTCCGGCGGGCGCGATAAATTCCCATCTACGCGCAAGCCGACCCTCAGGTGCCGTCAGCAACGCTCCGCCGCCTCACGCACGCCCGTCTCCTTTGTCATACTTTCTGCACTCTCGAATTTCAGGCGACCGAAACAAAATAATCGCGGAAATATTTCCACTAAAACATGAATAGGGGAAAAAGACGAAATATATGATAAACCGTTGATCGAGATATTTAAGTAAGCGGATTAGGAATTATGGTGTAGAAAATTGCTGTGCAAAATTTTCCTTTCGTTGTCGCTAATATATCAGGTATCCTATAATTGGCACATGTTGCGGTTACCTTGCCGCGTCGCACTTCGCTCGCTAAATCGCTAAAACTTAGTTAACATGTTCACATTAATCAATTTTCTTAACACATTTACCGCGCTGATTTACGACCCAAGACAAAAGTTTGCCCGCATCTTGTTATTCAACAGTTTGTGCTTACTTATCTATGAACTTGAAGTTTTCCATTTCGAAACCTATATGAAACACGGTACAAATGCTTTTTGTGAAATGTGGTTTTTGTTTGATTATAAAATATAAGCCGTAAACGAAAAAAATAAAACACATTTGCGTTTATTTTGTAGATTTTAACTCGAATAGACAGCGCGTTGCTTACATTAATGGCACCACATTTTGCGAAAAAGCTTGGTCACTGTGACGTCAGCGACGGGCTGACTACATAAGATTTATTCTAGATTCCGTTCTAGCTTCGTTTCTGCGTTTCGTGTTTATATAGGGCATAGTTAGTAGGGGGTACATTAGATGTCGCAATGTTATTGCATCGTGTTAATGTGGAGGAAGTGAGGTGGGGCCGTGGGGCGCAGGGTCGCGCCACCGATAGGTATAATTAAAGCGGGCAAGACGTTGGCGAGACGTTACGCCGTCCTAACGACTTTTATGGCGTATGTAACATTGCCGGTACATAAAATAAATGTGCCGCCTCCAGCACCTCGATATAACACTGTGTTCCCCAGATTAATCGCGCCAAATGTTTGCACTCACGCTATACGACAATTGCCTTTCACGCTCTCCCAAATGTTAATGTACTCGAATATCGAAAAGTATTCACTGGACCCCGCGTTTGCGCCTTTCCGATTAAAGGTTTAATCGGTTTTACATGAAATTTATTTCAGATTTCTACTTGTCTCTAGAGATCTTTTAGGACGGAGATGAGATGTTTTCCCGAAGAGCAGGGAAATTCATCCCAAATCATAAGCAATAACATTGCCACACCGTTACCGTGGAAATTTTAATTGAAATTCATGTTACAAAGAACAAAGAAAAACCGGTTAATGACGATGAACAGAGATTTGTATTGTCAAACGAAGGGGCGGTGATATTTTAGTATTCAATGAAATCAAAATTGTGGGTGTAAAATAAATCATTTTATTTATTGCGAGATATTATTACGGAAATAGCTACCGCATTCGAGTGACAAAATGTGTGGCTGGCGCGAGGCGGTGTCCGCGTCGGGCCTTTCTGACCCGTCATTTAAATCTTTATACGTCCACATTAGCTTTATGGGCTCCGGGGAGCTTTCTCCGGCGTTAGCGGCGCCTGAGTGCACTTTTATTGAGGATGAAATACCGTAATTGCCACTCGGCGCCAGCCCGTGACTGACGAGTTTTGTATGTGTTAATTGTCTTTCGTCTCGCACGCGCTTCAATTTCGCCATATCCTCTTTTAGCGAAGTTTGTACCAAATATATTTATTCAAATAGACTATTACATGTGATTTTTATAGTGTTGTCATTCTGCGAAGAATCTACCACCGGTTCGGAATGCAGCTATGTCGCGAAGAGCCGGCGACAAACTCAACAGATGCTCTTTTAAAATGATGTTACAATACAACAGTTAGCCCACATACGAGTGAATTAAATTAATTCCACCGACAGCTATAAACTCTTTTTGTCTAATACGCTTTATTTTATATCGTCTATTGCAAAATACTGTGCGCACTATCCGTAACGTCGTCGTCCGGACGATTGAAGCGGAATTAGGGATGATAAATTGTCATGCGGTGAGTGTAGGCGAACAAAAGCCGAGGTCCGCGCAAAAAGGGACAAAAATATTCAAAACAATAACCGCTTTCGCGTATCTCAATCCCCAAACAGCGGTAATCTTGACAAATGACGGTCTTTGAAGTGTGGCCGGCACTGTGGGACGCATTGACAAAGACCCAAATAAACCGAAGCGGGCCCATAAATAAGCATATTCGATGTTTTATTGAGTAGAGGAAACGCGAAGGAAATAAGTTTCCCGCGTCATTACGCGACACATCAATCAAATCGCGTCCAGTGGTGGGGCGAATTTGAAAAATGCTATAGCGCGGATCGTTTCGCGCCGAACGGGCCCGGTTTCCGCTCGCTACATTCTGATAGTCACGATCCACCGTTCTAATTATCATTATAACATGTATAGAGTACACGTGTTCTTGTCGTATGCGAATGACATACGTTAGACCTCCTTTCATGTCTGAATAATCAATCAACGGAAGTTATGAAATTGTACATTCAAGATTGCGATCTGAATAGACAATTATCATTAAGGAATAAAATGCAGTATAAAAACGAAATCACATCGTAGCCGGAAACTGAATTGCTATCAAGACCAGACCTGACTCAAATACAACAAAGCAATAATTCTCAAAGCGTTCAGACTGAACGCTCCATTGAAATAACACGAAGTCAAGATGCGAATCGCGCTTGTGGGCTCAGTCAGTGATAGTAGGGACTGGGTAAATTATCGAATTCGCTACAGAATGTAGTTCGGAGAAAGAGGGCCGCGGTGGCGAATGCACGATATCTGCATTGTGGCACGTCGGAGCGGCGCCGGCGGGTCTGGCGTCGCGGCGGCGGCGCATACATCAGGCACGCGACCACCCCGCACCCCCCGACCTACCTCCGCGCCCCCGCCAACCCTCCCGTCCCCCTTTTTAGCAATTATCATCATTGAACTACCTACTTTGATATAGAATGAAGAGCTTGTTTTTATGGTTAGTCTCCTTTTGTATTCCTCTATTCATATTAATATGAAAGCCAACTTATACGCCAGCCAGGAGTGAAAACCTCAAACTACGCAATCCGTTGTAAATAATTGCCTGGATGTGCTACTGTGATATAAGGGTCGCTTCTCCGATATGGAGACCGCATAAATAATAAGTTCTTTTCTTTGAGTCGGTAGACTTGAAAAAAGCACTTTTATTATGTGTGTTTATTACTTTGTGGAAGAAGAGATCGATATGATAGCCTATGGTACAGCGGTTTCAAATGAATGGATCTATTTTAAAATAAATTCGAAAATCGCCAAGAGATAATTACATCAGTAGACTTCTCACGTTTTTCTCATTAAAAAAAGCTACTCATCTTTGCTGTTAACGGTTTCAAGTCGTTATTACCGAGCTAAGAACTGGCACAAACGCGATAATCTAGACAATATCCTCTGTAATAAATATGAAGCTGATAGGGCATCAGATAGCGTACTGTAGGTTTCTGAATGGGCAATAAAAACGGGGTTTTTTGTGGAACATAATAACATCCTTTTTTATAATAACAAGACGACTTGGAAGTAAGTCTGATCTTTGTAATTACAATAATAGATAGATTACGTAACCATTTTCGACACAGAGAAAACAATTCGATGAAAACAATAATAAAAAAAAGACTTACAGTTAATCGTTTTAGAGTTAGATTTAATTTGCCGGATGCAAATATTATCTCTTAGAAGGCCAATAGTCGGTATGAATTGAAAATAATTGACATCACCACATTATAAGCTATAAAATATCAATTTAATCCTGACGTGTAAAACTGGACTTTTCCTTTAATTTTAAATATCATTTCTTAACTAATTAAAAAACCTTATGGACCTTTATAGTTTTATATTAACTTTGAGAATAGAGAAGAAGAAATATCGCCAACTAATATTTTACTCGCTTTACTCAACTCGAGTATTCAAATAAGGCATAACAATTCTATGAAAAATTATCAGGAAACCGTTGTTTTTATTTATGAAAGGAAACAAAACGTGAATAAATCAGCCTGTGACATAAGGAGGGATCAAAACTTTAACACGACAGTGAATCTCTTATACGCGACATTTATAAACATAATGAGTTAACGCGGACATTATTAAGATCAGTAACAAACGCTCCGGTATTGTCGCGTCAATGTAATCACCACGCGACTGCATTATCACGAGAATTATGTCTAGTCCGAACCATTTGCATTTATGAATCATGCTTATTACAAGATGCACTAGACTGCGAACTCGCTTTTCTATTATTATTCGTGCGCTGTGAAACAATTCAAGTTTTGTTAATTAGTATGTATTGTCCGCGGCTTTGCTCGCGCGGATTTAAGGATGCTTATTTTGTCGGAGGATCACAGAACATGCTTTTCATGCGGGGAGGAAATTAAAACGATAATGCTACCATGTTATTATGTATTTTTTCTACGATTTATTTTTAAAATTAAAATTCGTCCGGTTGATATCGATTTGTTGTTATAAATAAATAAATTAACGTTGGCGTTTTATTCACACAAAATTTATAAACCTTACTTTATACGAGTTTCCGTTTGGCAATACAATTCGTTAAACTTATTTGAAGATTATATATTTCCTACGTCCCGTTGGGAAAAGCACACAGCTAGTACGTCTCAAAAAGATATGACGTATTCCTGAAGGAACAGGAGAATCTATGTAGCTTTTTAGGAAATCTTGTTCAGTTGTATAGATTATAATATCGTATGTTTACGCAGCGTTCCGCTAAAAGCTTCAACAATTATTATATAGATGGGAGACACATACTAACACACAGATAGTAATGTATTAATATTATCGATTAATTAGACAGATATAGACGTGAGGCGGTTAGTGTTCAGTTGCTAATGCGTCGTCTTATAGCTACTTCATTCGTAGGCCTTTGTTGCCACTAGCGTATCGAGCTTATATCGGGTGCGGTGAGGTCTAACAAAGCGGTGCTCGGCAGTGTGGGTCAAGTAGCACGGCGCACTGCCGCCTCTGTACACGCGTGCACCGTCCACATCGCGCCGTGCGCCCTGCCCCTATTATCCTATGCAAATCCGGATTGCCCGAATATCGTGTCGCGCCGCGGGCTACCTGCTATCGCGGCTATTAATAACGCGTAGCTACAAATGCGTATGCCCGCACCATAGGTACCTGCGGCCCGTTTAGATTGTCGGAATGTACCTGCCGTGAGTTATACAGCTCTGTGCCTGGTCCGGGACGCATTCGGATTACTGATCCGTTGCTTCGTTCAGTCGATATCGACGTGTACCGAAACGCGGGTTACTTTTATTACGCGCCTGCAAGTCGTCTGTTTTTATTTTGTTACGAGTTTTTCACCATTAAAATATGTAGAGTTTCTGATTAGTTTTAGTATGACTGGTATAAGTTTTTGTTGCAATGTAAAATGAATATATGTATAAAAGTGAAAGCAAAATTCTCTGTTGATTCTCCTTTGGAATAACTCTAGTAAGTATGTTAAAAGTTAGAGAAGTTCATATTTGAATAAATAAATCTCAAGTTTGACTTTGATTTATTAAAAAGATTTCCGCATTCGAGTGACTCGCAATTATCCGCGATGTTCTTCTACATAACTACGTATAGCAAGTAAAAAACCGTTGCAATCTCATTAACCATTATATGAATACTTAGCTATTGTTATAATAATGAGTTACCAACTTCACAAGCACATCGTTATCGGTAATCTAAAACAAATTAACTCACTATGTAATTTACTCACAATTGCAGAACTGTTTATCTATTACAAATGGTTTATCAAGTAAGATGAAAGGTAATAAAGAAAAAACGTATGGGGCAGTGTGGCCGGTTGTTATACAAACTACCTTTAGCAGTTATTCAAACAGTCGCGAGAACTATAATACGGAACGTTTATAGCATTCAATCTCGAGGAACAGGTTAGCAAAACGAAGGGAATACATCAACTCGAGGTCAGAGGTTCGGGTCAGGTTAAACCGGGTCAGCCGTTAAAAATAAAGGGTGCAAATAAGTACACCCATCGCTATAATCCGCCTTTGGAATATAATTATTTCCACTAATTGTGTTTTCCGAAACGGGGTCGAGGGACTGAATACTGGCTAAACTCTTTAAAGCAATTTGTTCGCAATGAACAAAATTAATAATAAACTATCGCGTAAACAACATCGCGTTATCGCACTAGCGTTTATGAGATTGGACGTTTTGCTTAATTCGTAAATGGTCTAGGGAAAGGTGGTAGGAGCGTTTTGTGAGATTTGAGTGAAGATTTTTAAAAGGTATAAGCGCAAAGGATTAAGCCAAGTGGTCGTTGTAAGGTGCCCTCGAAACTTTTTCGACGACCGTACTGAATAATTGAATTAGGTGCCGTCGCAGGCCAACTAGACGGGCAAATGGACGCCTCTCGCTCCTCCTCGGAATGAAATTACAAAGAAAACGCTAACGGAAGTCGTAAGACGCTTGGAGGAAAACCGTAAAGCTTTGGCAATACGAAACGTTTATAAAAACATTGCAATGAATGCTTAAGTTAATATTTAAATTACGGGGGTATTATTATATGGTTAAGTAGGAATAATAAATTCCAAGTAAATGTTGCGAGTGCGAACAAAAATTGCCTCGTGGTTGAAAAATAAACACGATCACTTACCGAAAAATCGAAAAAGCCGATGGGAGTTTTGAGGATGGAATTTAAAAAAAAAACGATCACATTTTAACTCCTCCGTTCAGGCGGGCAGTTGACTGGGGAATGGCCTGCAGCGTCGTTCACCCACTGCTACAATTTAATTAAATACGGCTTCGGATTAACCGCGTATGGCTTCGCACAAACTATCCAGTTTCATATTTTTTACTCCAACACAAACGCACACATGTGTGTGTAAATAATTAATTTTAATGTAAATCACCGACATCACCTACTTACAAGTTATTGTGTGAACCTGACTCTTTCGCCTATAGAGTTTTACCTGAAACAATACGAAACAATATCAGTAAGTGGCCTCGGTCGGATTTGTTGCCGCTTAGTCAATTAAGTTTAACAATATCGCTAATAACAATACAGTCGGCTGAAGTGACGAATCAAAGTTGCTCCGGTGTGAAGTCTTGGCTTTGATAATGACGGGTTTGGCGGTGGCGAGAGG